>CAUYQU010048812.1:0-55279 GCA_963574635.1 Cheracebus regulus | reverse complement strand
CATTAAGCTCATGAAAAACCCCCACCAGTTCCCGAACCGCTGCAGTGCCTGCTTTTAGTCTGGTTTTTTTTTTTTTTTTTTTTCTTTTTTTTTCTGGCATTCCTTGGTAACATGAGTGAGTCCTTGCATTCAAAGGAGTTTTACTAAAAAACTGCCATCCTCTACATTGCTATTGAGAAAACTAAAGCAAAAAGAGATTATAGGTCATAACCACACAAGTAGAAAGTGATAGAGCCAAGATATATGCCTTCCAGTTTGTCATACTATAGCAGTTCCAAAAAAATGGTCCCCAAATCCTTTGACACTCCATTCATTAGGAGTCCTATGTCCCTTGCCCATGAGTCTAAGTGAGGGCTGTGACAGCTCCAACCCATGGAGAATGAGAGAGGTAATGCTGCATGATTTTTGAGGCTAGGTTAGAAAAGATCAAGCAACTTCAACCCTTCCTTCTGGGAATGTTTGCTTTTGAAACCCACCTACTATGTCATGAAGAAGTCCAACCTAGCCCATATAAAGAGACTCTCTGGAGAGATCCTGAGACTACAGTGGGGAGGGAGAGAGAGAGGAAAGGGGAAAGGGGGAGGGGGTCCCGGCCCGCTCTCAGCTGCTCTAGTCTTCCTTTCCTCTCCCTGGCTGTCCTCTTTCCTCTCCCACTATTTTAAGTCTAACCACTGTTCGACTGCAAGTACATGAGAGACTCAAAACAGACTCACCCGGATGATACCTTCCTGAATTCCTGGATTCCCACGGAAACTACAGATAAAATGACTATTGTTCTAAGCTACGTTTTGAACATAGCAATAAGCACTTGGTCTGAGCACTGTTACCAAGTATGTAATATGCTACATCCAGAACCTAAAAAGGCCCACAGTTATTGTGCTCCTCCTTAGTGGTGGGAGGGGGAATATACAATACTTTGTTCTTGGCCTTGAAAGGGATGTCATGGCAGCCCCAAACCACTAGACCCCCCCCAGAAATTTCCTTGATATTTCAGGGCCCACAATCTTTATTAGACGTATTTTCCACATTCTTCAATTCACAGGTCTCACCAAGGCCTCCAAAATGCTTTTGACTTCCTGCTTAAAGGGGAAAAATGCATGGTTTTCCGGAATACCCGGGCCGGTAACTATATCATGAGAGAGGGAATGAGCTAACACAGACCTGGGGCAAGGTCACAAGTATATGCTGTTGTTCATTTCAGTGTAGATCAATGGTAGTTGCGTACCATGTGTGGTGTGCAGGAGAAAACCAAACCAAAGTGCTTTTTCTATTCTCCCACTCAACAATCAACAACAGATCCCACAGGTTGAGGGCTCAGTCCCACAAGACTGATCCACAATTCAGATGGTAATCACAAACTCAAGGTTGTTGGACCTCTGCTTCTGACTTACTGTCTATAATTCAGGGCTCCTGTGACCACCTCCTTAGGTTTAATTAACTTGTTCGGGTAGCTCACAAAACTCAGGAAAATACTTACTTATGCTTTCTGATTTACCATAAAGTATATTACAAAGAAACAGCCAGATGGAATATGAACACAGGGCAAGGTATGGGAGAGGAGGAGCTTCCATGCCCTCTCTGGGCACACTATCCTCCAGGGCTTTCCATGTGTTCTGCTATCTGGATGCCCATTAGAACCCTGTCCTTTTGGTTTTTATAGAGGCTTTGTTACACAGGCATAATCTATTGTATCATTGACTGTTAGTGATGAGCTCAACTTTCAGCCACTCTCCTTTCCCTGGAGGTCAGGGGGTAGGGCTGAAACTTCCAAACTTCTAATCCAATAGTTGGTTCCCTGATCACTGGCTCTCATCTTGAGGCTATGCAAAAGCCCACTAAGAGTCATCTTATTAGAGCAAAAGAAGCTCCTGTCACCCAGAAAATTCCAAGAGACTTAAGGGCACTGTGTCAGGATACAGGGTCCAAGATCAAATATTAAAACAAAAGTTGCTTGTAGCATCCCTATTGGTCAGGAAATGACAAAGGTTTGAGAAGCTCTGTGCCAAGGATTGCTGGCAGAAACCAATATGTGTATTTCTTATCATTTCACAGCATGTATGAGGTACCATGTTAACGTGCTCTAGCAAAGACACCACAATTTGTATAGCAGCCACAACTGGGGCTGCTACTTGGTTGAATTTTCAGTTGCCTATCATCATACCAAAGGAGCCACATGGCTTTTATAGATACAAGACTGGGCAGTTAAATAGGGATAGGGTGTGGCTTCTAACCCTGCATTCTTTTGGTCTTCTAGATGGACTCTAATCTCTGTCATTTCTCCCAGGATGCAACATTATGTTTTATTCAATGTGTTATCCAGAGTTGAAGGAGTAGTATCAGAGGCTTCCATATGGCCTTTCCCATTATAATAATTCTTACCTTATAGGCAAAAAAAACCAATAGAGGGGTTCTGTCAATTGCTTATTCCAATTGTGCATTCAGAAACTAGGGAAATGACCACTGGTTGGGCTCATACACCTAGCTGATCTACTGTGAGTCAATTTTTATCTAGGGTCCTCATTTGCAGCCTTTTAAACAGGTATATGTGCATGTGTGTATGTGTGTATGCACATGCATGTGTGTGCGTGTGTACCTGATCATCCTTTGGGTCCCCAGGTGTTAATGTTAACACTCAGTTATTGAAAGGCTTAAGTGTTCCCCTTTCCCCAGTATGTTGTTACCTAAGTAGATGATTGTAGTTTTTTTAGGAGAAGGACAGGAAGAATCATTAGAATTAAAACTTGCCATGATTTTTTAGTCTCTTTCTCATGAGACACAGCATTTCCTTCATTCATGTGGGCTCAGGGTTGAGAACAGGACCAGGTACAGAAACTCAGTAAGAAATTGTGACATTTTATTGGGGCAGCAGCTCTCAACCTCTGTTTCCTTTTGTTGTGTACATTGAGAAATAACCTCAATTTCTCGTTGTCTGCTCATTGTATCTTGACCCTGGAAATGCTGTTTTCTATTAACTGTCTCTTTAGCACCGTGTGAGTCATACCACTTTCTCCTAGCCTGGCCACTCTTTACAGTGATTGAGCTCACCTTGCTTTTGATCGTTAACTGCTACCATCTGTCCTCTATTTTTTTAGATATCTATCAATGCTTTGCTATCTGAAAGCCATTTTGGGGACAGCATCTTCCAAAATTGATCCTGGTCTACAGAGGTCAGCCACCACAGAGATTCTTAACAATGCTGGTCTCCCCAGCGCATCCCATTTTACTTTGGTAAACGGAATGTCCTCTAAACTCCGTCACAGAACATAATCAGCTAACAGGATTTCTGACATTGGAAAACATAGCCACTTCAATATGCTCACTTCCCATCCTTCTGTTTATCAGTTGCCCCAACAATGTTGGTATATCTCTTGAGGTTTCTGCCAGGGTCAGAAATTCTGTATTAAAGGTGAGTACCCTAATAATAAAGTACCCATTATCCAACATTATATTCCACCTCCTTGAATCCAGCACCTCCAAGAAGCCAATCCATTTATATTCTGTTGGCCCTTGCCAGTAAATGTTGGCTAGTACCTTCAGTTCCTTAGTGTATAATCCCATTCTTTGCTTTGCAATCCCAGCACTTCCTCAGCTGAGTTATGTTGTGGCTTGACCCTGTATTGTTATTCTGGTGATTAGCAGGGGAGATGGGCGAGATTCTTAGGGTTGCATATTGTCTTGCAAGGTGGAGGCTGCTGCAACAACTTCAAGTAAGGAGGAGGTTCTCACATTTAATAGAAAGGAAGGGGCTTTTTTCCTAGTCTCAGAGAACACAGCAAAATCTGAGATTTTAGATTCCTCAGCCTAAATCTCAGGGTACCACTCTTTCCGAAACAGGCTCTTGACTTTGGTGTAGCCAATCTGTCAAGCTGAGATTTCAACCTCCATGAAACTCTGCTACTCTCCTACTTAAATCCTGGTCCTGAGCCTCAGCTTTTTCTGTCTTCCTGCTGCAAGAGATGAGAGTTTTGAAATACTGCCAAGGAGGCCCTCTGGCTTCCATGCTTTGCTTCCCCTGTTGGTTAGCTGCTTTCAGCCTTTTCACTGACTTTCTCTAATACATGGGTGGCCCCTACCAAATCTTCCAGATCCAAAGTCCTAATAATTTTATTTACCACAAAGGTCTCTGACACCAGAAATATTGCACTTGCTACTGTACTCCCTTCCACCAGCATCCCATCCCAGTTCACCACTAGTCAAATTAACAATTGTACTGCAAGTACACGCCCAGGCTATTCATGCTTCATCTTCCACCAATGATGGAGGTTTATTGAGAGCATACTTTTGAGAACAATAGCCATAAGAGGTAAGGGTAAAGGGCTGGGCCTAGTAAGAAATGGAACTATAATCCAATAACAGCAAAAGCTTTAGCCAAGCTTATGAGGACTTCTGGAAAAGACATGGTCTGTCAGAGCTGTCCTGCCCTGAGGCAGGAGTGTTGGGCTTTTATAAACCACTTCTCCTTTAGCCAAACATTCTACTACCAGAGAGGGAGGATGATCTTGGTGGAGGCAACTATCTGACTGCTGCCAGTTGCTAGAGAGGAACTCAGCCAAGAGTGCCCAGAATCTACAGAAGTGAGAGCATTGGTCCTGAAAGAAGGATCTGACTGGCACACCACAACTTCCATTTTATGACTCTGCAAGATAAAAACTATTTTCCAACTCTGATTTAGGCCTACCAAATACTCCTGAGAGAGGGACCACGTACTCCACTTGAGACACAGCAGAGCAACGGCATGGGCACAATTAGAGAGTGGCAATACCGAGAGACAAATGCTCTGAATAAGAATTCTAGGTCCTGACTTCCTAGCTTTCATCAGGTAATTCTGAACATTTGGCATTACATGGTCCCACAGCACACGGGAAGCGCTGCCCTAGGCTTTCCAGGAGGTTCTCACATCGGACTAGGTACATTGCTCAAGTCCAAATGTTCTGTGAAGTAAAGAGAAGTCCACCGAAGCAACAAGGTTTGGATTTTTACCATCACTTGGGCCACAGTCACAGGCAGCAGAAGGGTGTTGTGGGAAAATCCACTGCCCTTGGAACTAGAAGATAAAGAGGTCTGGAGTCCAGCCCTGGTTTTGCCACTTGTTCGCGGAGTTATGGTGAGCAAGTCACTTAACCTCTCTTCATCTCAATTTTCTCAATTGTGAAACAAATATAATATGCCAAAGTTATGTTATATTCATTTTACAGGTGGCTATAACAACCAGCTGAACAACGTTTATGAAGTAGAAAGCATTATTATTGTTTTGGTTAAAAGGGAAAATTTCTTCAAGGATTCTAACAAGGGCTCTAAATTGACTTTATTTTTATACTTCACTAGCTTTTTATTCCTAATGGCAAATATTTCTAAATTATACTTACTATTTTACATTAAAATGGTTGTTTTCTCCTCTCTACGGGTTACTAAAGGTAAACCCAAAAGAAACCTTGCCAGCTGTGCCTGACTGGCAATCAGTCTAGGATGCTTTGGTTTGGAAATCTCCCCCGTGATGGTATAGAAAGGACCAATTTCAAACAAACCACTTAATAGGAGATGGCCATTTTCCACAATAGCAACCAAAAGCAAAACCATGCCGAATGCTCACTGAGTTTCCCAGGATGGCAATCCTTTAAAAGAGAGTGTGCAAACAGGAGGGGTAAGCGGGAGAAGAGGAAGTCAGGTGGGACTGACAATGATACTCTATATTCATATAGATTTTTCCCTCCATTGATTCCCAAGCATTTGGCAAACTTTAATTGGCTAATCCTCACATATCCCTTTGAGGTTAAGTAGGCGGCAAGTATTATCTCTAATTTTCAAATGGAGGAATGAAGGTACAAAGAGCTTAAGTGCCTTGCCTAAGGTCACAAACATGAGTTAGTGAGAAAGCTGAGAACCAACACCACCCAGGGCCCCTAACTCCCAATCCACAGCCTGAACTCCGAGGCCTCACCCTGCAGAATCATTTAGTCTTTTCTCGATCTTTCTGAAGCAACATCTTTGACAATTCATTTTACTAACGGCAGAAGATATGGCATCTTTATGCCAATATAGCACTTGCTTTGGATCAAAGGAAAGGAAAGATACGTATTTTCAGGCATGATGAACTTTTCCACAGTTACGCAATGCTCAATGCAGGCAGAAAAGAAGACGTGTGTGTGTGTGTGTGTGTGTGTGTGTGTGCACGCGCACGCGTGTGTTTAATTTTCAAGAAAGACATTGATGTCCTTTTCTGGCGCTGCACATTCTTTGAATCCAGTAGCAAGACAGAGCCTGTGAACAAAACCCTTTCTATTCACTTCAAACTGTAGTATCTTTGCTAGACATTCTTCAGAGACTTCTCAGCTTTGTCTAACAGATTACCAAGGCTTCTCTTCAAACTACCAGGCTGACCCCTGTTCATCGAGTAGCCTTAGTGTTGCCAGGAGAAACAGATTGTCCTCACAGGATTAAAGCTTGCCGTGGGGTGGAAGACAACTTTGTATCTAAAACATATATACCCTGGCAAGAATTGCAAAAAGCCTTGAGGTATACGTGCAGGCAGAAAGTCTATGCATCAATAAGAACAGAATTATTTCACCTTATTGAGACTCATAGAACACTGGACACTTGAGAGCCCAGTCACTGTGTGAAGAAAATGAAATTTTCACCCAGGTTTGCTTTAGTGCAGCGGTGTGTTCAGGGAACCCTGCTTTTCCTGCGGCCCTGAGCCCCATCAGAGTCCTGAGGCCCTCAGCTCAAGGCCCACAGTACCAGTGATGCTAGCACGTCCTCTAAGGAAGTAAGATCCTGAGTTCCTCTGAATTGGAAGTGCAGAGGGAGAAAGAGTGAGGGGATATTATGGAGAGAAGAAGGGAAGAGAAGGCAAATTGAAAATGGACAATTGGTGCCATAACAAATTGATAGCAATCCCCAAGCCTCAGATTCAAGTCAAATGACACACAATTTCAGATGCGAGAGGGAACACGTAGTTAGTTCAAAGCTCGCTTATCTCGAGCCCAGAGTTGAGGTCAAGCTCTGACACTATCTCTAAGGCCTTGGGTCAGATTTGTAATATTTATGGGCCTTAGTTTCCTCATAAATCCAACAAGGGAGTTTGAAGGCCTCTGTCTCAGTCTCTGAGTGACCAGCAGCCAAAACCACCCCTCCGTCCTCCTTCCCTCTTCACTTCCTTGCTTCTGATTGGCTGGTGGCCTGTGCTAAGGCCGGATTCAATTCCGATGGGTGACCTGGCCATTGTGTTTCTTGCCTTCTAGGTATCTCTTCTTCCCTCCGTTGGCTGCTCAGAGCTGTTTATGTCCATCTCCTGGGAAAGAGGAAGAAAAAGCAGTTGGGGGAAAGGCAGGAAACTGTCTGTGTTGTTGCTTACGCCTGTGGAACAGGCCCTTTGCACATCTAAGGTCGTGGTACAGATGAGGAAACTGAAAGTCAGAGGAGAGAAAATTATTTCTGAGATCATGCAGTCATAGAATGCAGTTAGGACTGACAACGTCAATGGTGGGCCCGTGTGCAAATGAAAAATGTGAGGCCCCTTGTTCAGACATTATTATTATTAATAATTATTTATTTATATGTTCTATTGGAGACAGGATCTTGCTCCATCACCCAGGCTGGAGTGCAGTGGCGTGTCACAGCGCACTACAGCCTCGAATTCCTGAGCTCAAGAGACCCTCCCGCCATAGCCTCACAAAGTACTGTGATTACAGACATGCACGGCCATATCCAGTCTCAGATATTCTTAAAAATTTCAAGACCAAGGACAGCGACCTTCTACATTCTGCCCTCTGCGAGTGCGCAGGGTGTAAATCACCGAGAGTAGATTCAGAACATGAACCCTGCTCTCTCTGTGGTCATGGTGTCAGGATTTCCTCCACTTCCTGCTCCCGATCCACTCCTCACACTCCTCCGTCTTGCTCTGTGACCAGGAAGTTGGCCTCTTGGACATGGCCTCTGGCTTCTCGTTGGCTTGGCTAGAGGGTGGAGAAAGAGGGAGGCTTCTCTCCCCTGGGCTGCAGCTTAGTGGTTGCTGCATTCTCTTCCTCTCCAGCTCAGGGACCAAGCTGACAGTCAAGGCTCCTGTAGATTTAGGTAATGACTCCCCTCCCTTACCCCTTCAGGCATAAGTGTCCTCTGTTCTAGTCCCACTGCTATTCTCCATCCTTCCATGCTGTCCACGCTGTTGGAAATAGTCCTCTTTTAAGAGTGACATCTATTGGTATCCTATTGGGCTTTCTCAGTGACTCTTCCCTTTTCTTTTAGAAACTACACACTGCTTTTTCTCGGAGAGCTCCTATCCTGCCCCCAGGTACCCAGGGGTCCCAGGACTCGAGCCTGGTCAGTCAGCAGCCCCGGTCTCCCTGGCCACAGTGACTTCAGGGAGGCTCCTCCCTCCCCGGGAAGTTTCTGCTAGAAATGATGGAGGAGGTGAGGGACTGTCTCTCACCTTCTAGGAGTCAGCAAATTTTTCTATAAAGGGCCAGATAGTAAATATTTCAGGCTTTGCAGCCCATATGGTCCTGTCTCATAGCCTTCATTGTCTGTTTGCTTTCAAACAACTTTATGAAAATTTAAAATCATTTAACTTGCCAGGTGTGGGAGTGGGGGGGTGTACAAAAACAGGCTACCAGGCCAGTATGTTGCTGACCCCCTAGGGTCATATTAGAGAAAAACAAGGCGAGGAAAGACTTGTAGCCCTCTTCTCTGGTAGCATAAAATAAGCCAGCATGCCACCGTTTAATAAAGTTTCATTATAACCAGGTACATGCAAACACGTAAGTCTGTAGGTGTGATATAGATACTTGATGCACACAAACAGCAGAAAGAGAAACTCCTGGAAACATTAAGATCCCCATTGCAGTGCATAAAGGTTCCTGGTTCTAGAACTCTTTCTTCTACCTGTGAGCCACCCAACATTCTTCTCAGTTACTAAGCTAATCTGAGCTGATTTGAGTTGGTTTTGTATTGCTTGCAAATGATCAAATCCCAGCTACCATATCATACTATCTCCAGAACCCACAATCAGCCCCTCCTTCGATTCTAGTGGCCACCAGAGCAATTGCATACAGCCCATGAACTGTCTAGTTCTTGGTCAAGTCTACTTGAGGAGGTCCACTCTGGTTAAAAGTTTCATACAGTGAACGTATATATCTTTTAGAATGGAAGATTGGAAAAATAGAAAATCATTACAATAAATGAATGGGAACTGGACTCCCATTGCCCAAACATTTAGTCACAGCTCACAGTTCAGGGGGCATTGCTGCTTCCAAACAGAGTCTCCATGGCATCGCATGGGAACCAGAGGCCTGGGACCAGGAAACCAAGGCTTTAGCAGCAGCAGCTGTCTCTGCCTCTAATTCAGTCAGTCCTGATGAAGCTGTAGCTCTCTGGCAAATATGCATTGCAAGTCACGTTCAGAAATTGCTGTTGCAAATAGCCCGGTGGCCTGCCTACACAGCTGAAAGAAAGGGGCATCTAAAAGGCAGGGCCTGTGGCATTCTCTGAAGTGGGGAGGCCAGGTATAACCTGGACCAGCTCCATCAGTGCGGGGACTGATCTCCAGAAGAAGGCAGATTCCCATGGTGTGTCTGCTGGGGAATCTTTTTCTGTTTTTTAGAAGAAATAGGCAGAGAAGTGCATCAAAAGCTACCAGATAGCCTCACCCATGACTAGAAAAAAAGGGCCTGGAGTGGTGGACCATTTAAAATAATTCTTCCCCCCTTTTAGAAATAGGAAAGCAAAATGGTTATGAGATAGGAGTTAAACGTAGTGATGGTGAAACTCAATGTCAAATATTCTATCTCATTGTTTCCATTAAGTGAATTCATATTTGATTTGGCTATGTGCCTAGATTTGGGTTGTAGAAAAAATGATGAACACAGGAGAGATTGTCCCGAAAAAGGCATTGAGACTGGGTGAGTTGGCCGTTTCAGGAAGCCAGGAAGTATTGACTAGACTGCAGCACCTCCTAAATGTTAATGTGTAGGAACTTCCTGGGGATCTTGCTAAAATGCAGATTCTCATGCATTTCTAACAAGCTCCCCTTGATGCAGAAGCAGCTGATCTGTGGGTACATTACAAGTAGCAAGGGACTAGAGGATAAGAGTGCCTTAATGCTGGTGGAATTTGTCACTAATAAATGTTAACAATAGCTAACATGTACTGTGTGCCAACTTTGAGAAATGAAGTCTGTAAGGAAGGTTGCTAGAAACTGTCTCTGCAATGTATGCTCTTGCCACCACTCCAAGCTGGCTCACTGCAGGGTACTGGGGTGAGTGGGAATGCTCTGGCCCTCACAGTCCAACTTGAGGCCCAGACCCCTTGCAGCCCGGGATACGGTGATTCAGGTGCAGCACCTGGAGCCCTCCCTGCACAGAACTGTCTGGACAGACACTTGGCCAAGTTCAGTGAAAAACATTCCAGGCTTCAACAAAAAAGTACATCTGGCATTTCCAGACACTGATGAACAGCCTAGCCTTTCTGCTCAGCCAATCTGACTGATTGTGCAGAAGTAGGGTATTAGGATGAATGAAAGTAGGAAAATCTTGATCTGATTGAAAAATGGTTGTTTGTGTTCAAAATATAGTCAGATAATGAACTTCTCCTCCAGGACAAACGTAGGATGTCTTTGTGCTATCCACAGAGGATAGAAGTTGGTACTGAGTCCTGCCTTTGTTTCTCCATCTGACAGTTAGGAAAATGTACAGCCATGATGAACAAATTGTCCAGATGGAAATTGTATTATTTGTCTCTGAAAAGCAGCCTGGATCCCAGAAACTTCTGTGATGTGGGTTTATCGCCTCAGTCTTTGTGCTGATAGGAATGTGGACCTGCATGATTAGGAAGAAACACAATCAGCTTTTCAGAAAAGTGTACCCCTGGAAAACCTCACAAAGGAGTCTATTTCCCCCTCTCTCTCTTTGGCCTTTTTCTGAACAGCTTCTCTTGTAGAGCTCCAGGCAGAAGCAGCTCCAGGCAAATTGGGACTCAAGGGAAAGCTCTCTCTGACATTTTCCCACCTCTTCCACCTGTGTTCTGTCTTCCTACCCTCCACCCACTCCAGCCTCCTCTGCTTCCAATACTGCATCCCATCCACTCATGCAAGGTGTGCATACATTCGAAGGGGATGGAGGGGGTGGGAGCAACAACTTGGGTAGTGTAGTGATTCATATTTATTTTCCATTTTGATGAAAAACTATCCATCATTTATTTGTCACCAGTAGAATCATGACTTATGTTCTATAATTCATATAACTGATTTCATGTATTTATAAAAATTTTAATCAGCTTTCTGACAGTTATGAATCACTTTCCTCTTCTGGAGGGATGATGGTGCATGTCTCCCTCTTCTTCTCACCTGTAGTCATCTCTGGGCTTGTAGTTCCATGTTGTTCCTCCCTGTCTAGTAATTAGGTACCTGAAGTATTTACTAATGAGAAATCAGGCTATCCAGATTCCAAAGGCCATAAAGCCTGTGAGGGACTGTCCTGGTGGAAAGGCCTTGAAAGAGAGTCAAAGTAGACGGCCCAGGTCATTTGCATCCCTGCTCCGTCAGCACAGGGCAGTGTGGGAGACCGCCGTGAAGACTGAAGACCAAAAGCCTCTCGGTTTTGAAGAGTAAGTTGAGGCTCCCTTCTACCAAGGAAGAGAGAGCTATCTGTGATGAACACACTTATTCAACCACAAACCTCACTGAATGGCAAATAACTGGAAATACTTATCAATGGTCCAGGCAGGGCTGGCCAAAAATTATGGACTAGTCAATAAATCATGGCGTTGCCATGACAATGAAGCCATTAAAATAGTAAGTTAGAGCTACATGAGCTGTTAGGCAGAGGTCTCTAAGCATATTGTTGAATGAAAAAGTAAGATATACATAATTTGCTGCCATTTGCTCTTCAAAACCTGTAAGTATATCATAAATATATTTATGTATGCATATAACATTTCTGAAGTAATACATAAGAAAATATTAATAATGATTGTCACTGATAAGGGAACCTAGTGTCTTTTATAATACTCTTGCTATTATTAATAATGATATTAATTAATATATATTGAGTACTTGCCCTGTAGCAGACTGTTCTAAGTGCATGCCATGTATCATCTTATTTAATCATCAAATAAATCCACAGGCACATTTTAATTTACCTTTCCATAAACGTTAGTTCATCTTTACCTTACCTTTGTATAAATGGAAGCACAGAGATACCAAGTGGCTTATCCAAGGTCACACAGGTAGTCGGCGGCAGAGCTGGGACTTGAGCTCAGCCTCTAGAACTCTTGCCCTTCACCACTCTGCAATAGTGCCTCTATTATCAACTCCTGTTTACAGATGTAGCGATGAAGGCACAGGAGGAAGTCAGGCCGTGAATCTTGTGGCCATATCCACTGTGCTACATGGCCCTTCTTTTTGTACTATTTGATTTTTTACCAAGCAGATGTATTAATTTTCAGAATTTAAAAAGCTTGACAATATTACAGATATTCTATAGTTCTAGACACTGATGAACAGGCTAGCCTTTCTGCTCAGCCAATCTGACTGATTGTGCAGAAGTGGGGTATTAGGATGAATGAAACCAGGAAAATCTTGATCAGATTGAAAAATGGTTGTTTGTGTACAAAATTCTGTCAAATGATTAACTGCTCCTCCAGGGCAAATGAGAAGTTACTGTATATTAGTTTTGGGCACAGAACACAGAAACTACCCACACTGTCTTGCCCTTCAGGACTCACAGTGGAATGGGAGCTACTTACAAATGAAGAGACACTTTGAACAAAGTAGTAGAGAGGTAAGCACAGGATGCTATGGGAACCCAGGCTCAGCCTCCAGGCTGGGGAAGGAAGGACAAGGAGGCTCTGACCTGTGACAGAAGGGCTCTGAGCCGAGTCCAGAAGGATGAGAAGGAAGAAGTTAGCAAATGAAGACGTTGGTGAATGACGGTGGGGTGGTGGTGAGGGGTAGAGTGTGGAAAGGGAAGCAAAGACAGAGGCATAAGGTAATAGTTACCTCCAGGAGCTGCAAAGTTCAAGATGGTTCCAGAATAAAGTGAAGAAGTTTGAGTAGCTAGAAATAAAAAATCAGAAACCAACCAGTGTATTTCAACTCGCAGTCTGTTTTTTTGGATGGCACAATTGCTCATTAGGCAGAACTGCATCTTCCACTTCAGGATGCTTAGCATCTCTGGTCCTTGCCCACTAAATGTTGGTAACATCCTGGCCACCGAGAAACCCAAAACAATGCTTAAAGAGATGATACTGTGTCTGGGCACAGTGGCTCATGCCTGTAATTCTAAAACGTTGGGAGGCCAAGGCAGGAGTAGTGCTTGAGCCCAGGAGTTCAAAACTGGCCTGGGCAACATGGCAAGACTCCGTCTCTACAAAAATACAAAACTTAGCCAGGTGTGGTGGCATGCAACTGTGGTCCCGACTACTTGGGAGGCTGAGGCAGGAGAACAGCTTGAGCCCGGGAGGTGGAGGCTGCAGTAAGCCGTGATTGTGCCACTGCACTCCAGCGTGGGCAACAGAGCAAGACCCTGTCTGAAAAAAAAAGAGAGAGAGAGAGAGAGATAATACTGCTGGATTCCAGCCTCCTTTGATAACCATGAGATAAAAAAATCTTGTGGGTGTTTAGGAGTGAAGACTTTACCAAAAGGCAATAGGAGACATGGAAGAAGAAGAACATCATCAAATTTGTGTTTCAGAAAAATTTCTCTGACTGAAGGATTCCACAGGCATTGGAGACGTTAGAAAATTGGAGGCAGGGAAAATAATTAGGAGGTTGTTACTAGAATGCCAGTAAAAAATTATGAGGATTTAGAAGAGAGCAGTGGGGAAGCAGAAAGATTAAACACCATGAAGTAGATATTATTAACATACGTATCTATCAATTGGAGATGGAGGGTTTAAGAGAGAACTGCTATGAATGCTCCCTTGGGTAGAATTTGGTGACTTTGGGTAGGTAGTGGAGGCACTTGCCCCAGGAACATAGAATGAACAGGTCTGAAGTAGTGAACAATGATACCATTTTGGACATTGAAGATTTAGGGTACATTTGTCACATCCAAATAAGGGTGTCTGACAGGTCAGAAGAGAAGCTGAATTGGAGATGCATATCTGAGAATTATCCAGGTGTGTGCAATAGTTGAAGTCAAAGATATCAATGAGTCTAGCTGACTTAGGCAACTGATGTGCGCCTCACATTGCCTCCTCAGGCAGAAAGAGCCATTAGGTGAATCATCTGAAATTGCTGATATTTAACTGGTTTTAGACCAATGGGAAAGGAATTTCAAATGATTCAAACTAAAAGTAGTCCCCTCTTTATACCTTATATTACTTCCACTCTCACCATCTACAAATAGGGATTTAGAACATTGACCTCCTGCTTGAGTAGAGGGAGGAGGCGGGTGGGCTGTGGGGTGGAAACTCGGAAGTAAGACATCATCCTTAAAATATGAGGGTCTTGGCAGTGTCAGCCAGGAGAAGGTCAGTGAACAGTTCATTGACACCCCCACAGTAAGTTCGGAGGTGTCAATGAACTGTTCTGCTATGAAGTTAAGGAGGGATTCATTTTTAGGGGGAATGAATTTGTTTCTCCTACAAACCTTAAGGAGAAACAAACCTTTCTGTCTTCCTTGTAGGAAAACCCAGCGAGATAGGGAGAGCATGGTTAGCAAAAGAGCAGTGTGTAGGTAGGCCAAAGCATTTTGACTCAAAGAAGGTAGGTGATGAGCTGATATTTTTCAGGAATAGCTTATTTTATTAGGAATGTTCCAGCCTTTCTCTGTAGGTCAGGAAGAACTCATCAAGCCAGCTATACCTTGGAGCAAACAAATGTGCCCTTGTAATCCAAGTATAAGATTTCTCTGCTTAAAGACGTCCATCCTTCTCGAGTACTTTGAGGCAGAGGGAGTTTATCCAGTGTCATCTGCTGAGCAATCTGCTGGGCAGAGGTTCCTTCACATTACGTATTCTTTATTACCATTCTTCCAACCACCATTCACATTACTGATGGTCACAGCCTCAAACACCTGGACTCCAGCCTCTCTTAAGAGAATGCTGCTTTCCACATGTGATCAGTAATGGAGGGATAAAAGTGGAAGTCAGCCACCCTTCCCTTGACTGTCCTTACTTCCAACATCCAACATGCTACTATATGGGAGGGGGACATCATTATATAAAGTGTTCCTTAAGTGTTCTGTATAACTAAAAGGGTGTTTGGCTGGGGGGCAAGGATTTTTATTTTACCTATACGTTTTTTAGGGAAGAGAATTCTCTAGGAATGTCTTGCATTTCTTCAAAGTCAGGGTCCTTGGAACAAAGACATTTACAGCCAGATTGAGAATGCTTGTATAAGGATGTATTCCAAAATAGTAAACCTTAGAGATGTTTTCCTCCCTGGAGATGCTTTAAGGTAGTATAGATAAAGGCCTACAATTCCTCCACCCAAAGAAGGGTAGCTTAAATTTCAGAGTAAAGACAATATTTTTGTTTCTCTGGATAGTATGATGTGCAGGTCACTCGCAGCTCTATATAAGTCGAGTTTCCTAATTGTGGGGTTTCTCTCCAGTAATGTACTCCACTATGCATATAAGTGCCATTTGGCCTTCATTGCCTGGCTCTGTGGAGGATATTACTCTAACTTGCTGATTTTGCTGAGAGTAATAAAAGATCTTTGCCTCTGACACAGAGATCTCATATTTTCTGTATGTGTGTGTATACATATTTATCTATATATTTACATATTTTTATTTATCTGTGTATATGCATATAAATCTGTTAAATTTATATATTGTGTATATATACGTGTGTTTATATACATATATACACACGTGTAAATGAAACCGTGGCCAGCTAAGTTGTTAGCTTGAAAGTCAGACAAAACCTCAGACCCTTCACGAATTCTCACTTAACAGTTTTATATGTAGATCCCCTCTAAGCAAATCTGTTTCCCAGCTAGAAGGAGTAACCTAGCCTAGAATCCATCCCATCCTTTCCTCAGGAAATAGTGGGAATAGGGACTTTTCAGATACTTCAGAAAGCATTTTTTGCACTCCAAGTTCAGGACTATTTGTGGTGTTTTCTATAGAATGAAGTACGGGTCGTCTCCTCACTATGCAACGTCATCCAATAAGTCGTCACTGAAACAAATGCATCATATTCTCACATGTAGGTAAGGTCCTAGGACAATCATTAATTATCAGAGACAGAAAGTTCTGAATCTTACTGAGGAGGAGACACTCTTTCTAATGGCAGTGGTAATTTTGCCCAACTAACTCTCTCTAGCAACCTTAGCACTTGACATCCACCTGCAGAGCAGACTTCAGCAACCCTTTCTTCCTCTTCTAGTTCCAGACCTTGCCTCAGGGTCTGCAGATGCCAAAGAAAGGGCCGATCCTCAGGCACCATCACCTCACAGCAACATCTCAGCAGCTCAAAGACCTGGTAGCTGTGTGTGTGCTTATAAAGAAAAGCTTCGGCAGTTTTGAAATTAGTATGTGCTTGTATAGAAATGCTTTCTAATTACAGCCTGGCTTCCCCTCCCCACCTAGGACATTCTGCAACTCCCAACAATTCTCACTATTCAGAGGTTCAAGCAGTTGAGGGACTTTAAGCTCTAATAACTTTGCAGAAATTCGACGTCTGTTCGTGTGTCTTCCTTTTTGCTGAGGCTGCTTCACTGATGTCCCCCTACACTTTCAAAATTTAAAAGGAAACAAGAAGTAAAGCTTTGTAAGTAGGTCTTCGCATTTCTGACCAGGGCACATTTGAAAATTTTTTCTTTTGTAGAGACAGGGTCTTGCTGTGTTTGCCCAGGCTGATCTCAAACTTCTGATCTCAAGTGATCCTCCTGCCTTGGCCTCCAAAAATGCTGGGCATGAACCACTGCCTGGCATCAGGGTCCACTTTTGCACTCACATCACCACGTCTCCAATCTCCACCCCTTCACCCCTCACATCCGCACATATACACAGCTGCTTATCTCCATCTAACAAAGCCAGTGTGCTCCGTGCATGAGGTGGCAATCGGTATGGAAGATTCCAGACTTGCCTTTATGGAGACAGCAAGGGTATTCTAATGACCACCTCCATATTTATTTTTTCTCCAGGATGAAATTTAACTCGAACCTCCCAGCTGTCTGCCCTGTCATCCGCTAATAGAAAAGGTTTTGTGTTAATCCATCCTCTTCCGTCCAGGAAGGGAAAGAGAGCTCGTCCCAGCCCTGCTATGCAGCACCACCTGCCCGTTTGTCCATAGCCAAGCAATGATGGATCTGCGCTAGGGGGATGAATGGGAATTGTGTTTATTTTATGAGCTGCAGAAAGTTGGCTAGGGAACACAGCAGGAGGCTTAACTGGGGAAAAAATGATTTTATCTTATGCTGTGTATCTGCTCTCTAGAAAAATAATGGCATTATCCTGGCTTGAAATTGGGAAGGAAAATAAAGGAGGTTGTTCTTTTTTTTTTTTTTTTTTTTTTAAATACTGAGTTTGAGGGATTAACTTCAGAACGGTCTTTCTCTGCTTTCTGGAATGACCTGCTCAAACTGAGGGCCGTTTGCTCTGACTAGGTGGTGTCAGGAAGGAAGCGTGAGCCATGCAGGGACAGGGGCTTGGCAGAGGAACCCCAGGCCCGTCCTCACTGACCTGGAGAGAGTTCCACAGTATTTGCAACTTTTTGGATGAGAGGAGGGAGCAGCTGTCCTCAAGAATTGAGAGTTTTCCTTATGGCAATATTACGATTTGTTTTCTCCTGGAACTCACCACACTTAATGAGAATTTAGCCAAACAATTTAATATGGAACTGCTTCAGAGGATGTTATAAAGAAAAGCTCATTGTTGAAGTCTGTACTTTTAATTTTGATTGATTATCTGTTGACTGGTGACAGTGTCTCAGTTACCTTCTTGCTAAAGCAGTTCCCCTAAGTCTCACTTTGCACAAGGTCCGTATTGACTCAGGTTGTGAGAAGAGGGCTTTAGTGTGGACGTTTGAAAAATAACTCACTTGCAATTCCTGGCTGGAAAACTACCAGGGAAGGGGGCCATAGTGGGAAAAGGATCTTATTGATGAAAAGAAACAGTGCCAACAGAGTCAAGGCCAGATGGGATTTCGTTCTTAATGTAGTAACTGTATGTCTTGTTTCTCACTCTCTTTATGCCATATGAGAGGAGACAGATATGGCAGAAAAATACAGAGGGCAATGGGGGTAGCTTGGGAACATTAGAAAGACAAGCAAAAATCGTGCCTTTAAGTTGCTCTTGCAGCCCAAGCAGTGGTCCTTGACTTTGATGGAAGAGCTGAGGACCCCTGCTAACCCAGGTCAACACCTATATTCAGATTAGAAAATGTCCCCTGTCCTCCAGAAGACCAGGCAGGGTGAGAGAGTAAGGGCTGAATTTCAGCCCCTCTGCAACCCCTTGGGAAAATGCCCTTGTGCAGTAAACAGCCTGTAGTCCTGGGAGAGAAGCCCCCAGTGGCTGAGGAAAGGCTCATGAACTTGAATGTCTTCCCTGGGATCAGCCTTCCTGGGAGTCGCAGCCCTCCTGGCTGGAACATGGCTCCAAGCCTCCTGGACAACCCAATTAAATGAGGCCAAGTGTCACAGCCACAGAGTATCTTTTTATTTTTTTCTTCAGTAAGAAGCCCTTTCCCCTCCGAGGCCACTGTAATTAACCCAAGAGAGACTCAGCCATCCGTCTAGGGCAACAAGCAGCTGCCAACACGTTTTGACATATATAAACCAAAACTCTGTTTTTGAGCCTCACCCAATGTATATGTCCTTCCACATGAAAACCTTATAGTTGGTGTTTAAAAATGAAAGAAAGAAAAGAAAAGCCATATTAGTAGTCCATCTACCTTTATCCCTTTACTTCTAGATCCACACCAAGTCTAACCACACAATAATCTAGATAAGGGAGTTTCTCTGCTCATTAAGGAATCAGACAATGACAATCCTGTTGCCCTTGCCAGGGTGGGCGCTGGCTGCAAGCTCCTTTGTCGAAATGCCACAAATTATTACAGTTTTGCTCTACACTTTGGGTGTTGGCGTCATCACCCTTTAATTGGCCAGACGACTCTGCTGTAACATTCAAAAGGAATAACAACATTCTCAGTCCCTGTCCAGTTTTCAATATAATTATTTGTCAGAATCATATTAACCTGATGTATGACAAACCCATAAAATAGATTCATTTAGGTCTCCAGGAGTCCTCCCTCATTAACTCTGATATTTATAGCTACGGCTTCAGTGCTACAGTTCATCCTCCTGTGAAACGCTGAGCACGGATGTCAGATTTCTCTGACGCTATTAGGAGAGTTGTTTGTTTTCCTGTGTTGCAAAGAGGGGTGGAAGAAACCTAGCCTTGGGTCCAGGCCTCGTGAACCCGGATTGGCTGTTTTGCCCATTCCTCTCTTTTTAGAGAAGGGGAAGAAAGCTAAAACTAGACGCTTGCACACAAATCCTACACATTTAATAACTCGCCCAAGGTAATGAGGCAGAACTAATTAGACTGAGTTATTCAGAAAGCTGGTTCTGAAATGTGACGTCCTGGGATCAAAGTCTGGCTTTCCCACGTCCTAGCTTGGGTAAATTGCTCTATTTCCTTTGAGTTTGGCTTCCTCATCTTAAAAGAGGGGTAATAATAGTTCCTAACCTCATGGGGTTGTGGGGCTCAATAAATTAATGTTAAGTTATTAGAATATTCTGTGGCACATAGTAAGTGAAAAATAAGTGTTACTTAAAAGTGTGGTTATAATTAGTAACATTACCGCGGGCCACAGCTAAGCCAAGTTTTTACCTGCGGGTGTACACCCTAAGCCAGTTGGCTTCACATTATGTTTTAGGGATCCCTGCGATTGGGTAGAGGTGACTCAGGCTCCCCAGGGATAGAGGTCTGCCAGCTGTGGACGGTGTGGTAGGCAAAAACCTATCAGAACGCCCCCATCCTCTAGCCAGAGCCTTTCCACTTTTATCCATGTCATGTATTGGAATTCTAGATGAGATCTCATTGAAAAAATGGGTTCTAAGCTCAAAACAAATGGAAAACTCTGGCTCCACATATATGTGACCTGTGCAAGTGTTCCAGCTCAGGCAAGTGGCCCTGTGAGCACCTGTCCCTGCTGCTTGCGAGGAGTTCCTCATGGAACTGAGACCACGAAGCCCACAGAAGTTTCTTTCACTTTTAAATTTTGGGGACTGTCATGGCTGCAACTGTGATTTCCTGGCATTGCCAAAGGCTAAGCACGCTTCTAAGGTCTGCAAATGACTGTGTTGGAAATGTTGTCCGGGACAACCATGAAAACGTGAGCTTCTGTTCCGTCAGGACTGACAAACACGGGCTATTAATAACGACAGGGTCTGATTTCATCGAGGTATTTCTCATGTTGAGTTCTTCATGGCTGAGCTTGTTCCAGGAATCCAGGGACCATTGTGTTCTCAGATTGTCCACCTGTCTCCTGGAAACCAAGCATAAGGCATTTGCAATCAGCTCACATTCCTGGCGAGGGCCCTGTTTGACTCCCACAAAGCCCTTTAGGATTGATTCGTTAATTCTGAACAATAATGAGAATGCAATGAAGCTCTGCCTGCCGATACCAAAGAATCTAAACAATCCAAGTAAAACACCAATTTCATCCTGTCATTCATTTCCTCAGAATTTTAGTGTCTCCTCCACACGTGTGTTGGATAAAGTCCAAACCTCCAGCGTGGTTTCAGGCTGACCTAACCAACTTTCTCTCTCCCTGATCTTCTAAAGAAAACTTTCCGATAGAGCAAACTGGTTTCATCCCCACCATTCAGATTGTCTTTCCCTCATCCTCTCCATCTTTCCAGAACAGATTCATTTTCTTAAAACTCATCCCTGGCCCCTTTTCCTGTCTGAGACTCCCTTGACTACTGAAAACAAAATAATTATTTCTGTCTTTGATCTACAGCTGTGCATCCTATCTGCTTTGCTTATTTGGGCCCTTATTCTGTGATGACAACTGCAGGAGTAAACGGATAATGAACTGGACCAAGGGCCTGACAGGGTCTGATTTCATCGAGGTATTTCAAGGAAGGTCGGTTGCAGTTACCAAGACAGAATCCCAAAGAGTGGCATCTGACCCAGGGACGTGGAGGGAGGCTAACTCAATAATACAGACACCAAAATGTAAATCAGAATACTCATTATGAAGAGACACAGACCATTCATATCAGCAGAGTGCCGGGTCACCTGACCAGCCTCCTTTCTCCCTGCATCAAAATGTCAGGGAAGCTTAATTGGTCATTAGGAGGTTGACCAGATGTTTTAGCAAAGAAAGCAAATAGTCCTGTAAACTATAATATGGGTTACAGTGAGAGCTGGTTACACACTTCTCCCTAGCAGAAAGGGGGACCCTAGTGACCAAATGCTCCAGCCTCCCAAATTCAGCGTCTCCCTGCAGTGAAAAGTGTCATATCAACAATAAAAACATCTGCCTGTTTTGACATTTTTCTAAGCCCCCAAGACTGACTTTTTCCTTCTTTGACTCATTAATTTTATTATTTTATTTAAGAAATATTTGTTGAACAACATCTCCTGTGTGCCAAGTGCTGAGAATATAAAGGTGAACAATACCCCGGATGCTTTCGCAGCACTGGTTTTACTACGGCTGAGTTTTGCTGTAGATATAAAAACCATTCTTTCTTTCTAAGGTGACTTTGGTGTATTTGATATGATCCATCTAGGTCTCAATATCAGTATCCAGCATAGCACTATTTTACCTAACTTTGCTGAGTGAAATCTTATTGCTTCAATAATATTTTAAGCTCCTGGAAGGCAGAAAACAACACTCTTTCTCATGGATCCCTTGTGGTATCCAGGATAATGTTATGTACATAATAGCAACTAAATATGTGTCTTTATAAGAGACATCAGGTTTCTTACCAGCCATAAAAAGGGGAGGCAGTTTTTTATGGTTTTATTTTAGATTCCCAAACCAGTGGTTCATAAGTTAAATCCAGCCAGCAGTTATGTTATATTTGGTCTACGCAATGTTTTTGTAACTGAATCAACATTTTAAACAGGTAGATTGCTTACGCACACACACACACATGAGCGTGTGCACATGTAAGAAACCCAAGCTTCTATGGATTCTCAGCTATCCTTAAGAAACCGGAAGACCTGCAACCCTGGGCCTCATATCTGATAAGCAGAAGTGCTGGCATGAAACTGTGCTGGACCGGCTCAGACAGCAAGCCCTCCCAGTATGTTGCAATCCCTGTCAGTCCGTGTCTCGTCACACTTAGCCTGCCTCACTTACATAACAGCCCCATCCTGAGGCACTTGCATCTGTGACCACTGTTGTGCACAAAGCCAGGGATATGGGGAACGGGGAGAGGAAATAGCCTCCTCCACCCACTGGAAAAGAACAGCTCTGCACTGCTGCTGTGTTTCCTGGCACACTGGAGGTGCGGACAGGCTCGTAAGCTGTACACTGCACCTTGTCCAGGGGTGAGCCTTCTCTGGAATGTTGCTTATTCCTGCCAGGGAACCTACTGGGACTCCAAATGGCATGTCTCCTCTTTTCCAAACGATTCCAACCTGCCTCCCAGGCCCTTTGCCAACTGCCCCGAAACCCATCTCTGCAGCTTCTGGCTCATTGCTCACTGACATGGCCACCGCTGCTCCTGCCAAGGAAATCTGCTGGCCTTGCTTCCCCTCCCACCTCCATCTCACTCAGTCCCTCCTCACGCCGCAGGCAAGCCTGGGTGGAAGACGGCAGTGAAGAGGAAGGTGAAAAAGAGGAAGAATGGGAGGAAGGGACCGGAGAGAAAACATTCAGAGGGGGGAGTTTACATCCATTATCCAATTGGATGTCAGGTCCCTGTCGACAAAGCTTTTGATCGTGTGTGGGTGTGTCTGTGTGTTGTGTGGGTACATAGGGTGTGGGTGCTAGTTTATGGGGAGAGGGAATAAAAGGAATAGTACAAATATATCCACAACAATTATCAAACTAGGGGGGAAAATGCTTTAAAGATAATGAGCTTGTGACACAGGAGGCAGCTATTGTATACAGATGGAGCTGTTTCCCTGTCAAGACACCAAATATATCTACGAACGTGTGTGTGCATGCCGGTGTATGTAGAAATATATACACATACACATATATGCACATCTTTTTTTAGATTATATTTGCTTATTACAGAAACTTGAGAAACAGAGTATTAAAAAAGTAAAGAAAATGGAATAAAATGAAAGACTTATCATTCAGAGATATAATTTTTCATCTATTTCCCATTTCTACATATAGTGCATATTATTTTATATAGCTGAGAATTTATATTGAATATTAAATTTTACTAGCCTGCTTTTTCCCTTTTAAAATTATAGATATACCTCAATGATATTAAAAAACTATAATCATCATTTTAATAGTTCCATTACATCCTTAGGGTAGATTTTCATAATTTACTTAATCAATCACCAATTTTTGAGCATTTAGATTGATAGCACTTTTTGACTTTTATAGTAGTGTGCTAGCAAACTATGATCAAGTCACTGCACTCCAGCCTGGGAAAAGGAGTGAGACCCTGTCTCTTAAAAAAAGGAAAATAACATGCTAATAATAAATATCTTTATGCATAGTTTTTTTGCATTTAGTATTATTTCTTTGGGATAGGTTTCTAAAAATGGAATTATTGGACAAACAGTAAAAGTGCCTTTAAAATTTATGGGGTATGTATTGGTAAATTGCTTTCTACTTTATCTTCCCAAGGATTTACATAAAAGTGGACACTAGAAGGATCACTTAGCTAGTGGATACACCTAGCTAAGACATCTAACCATCTACAAGAAGGGTTATTTTATTACATAATTCATACGGGGCAACAGAATATGTCATTTAAGAATAATCAAAGTCACTAGCTAAAAATGTGTTTGCCTATTTCACATACTGCAAATCAGTCTTTCCAAGACACATATAAGAAACTCCTGGGTTTGTTCTCAGATACAGCTCTAGGGTCTTCACCACTCCTTAATTCCATCTTTCATTCCAGCACAGACCCATAGTATGTCACACAGTTACTTGTGGAAGAAGTAGCACCCTCTCTGCTCCTGCCAAAGATTCCTGCCCACCGTCCTAGTGGGCAGAGGAGGAAGTCCGTCACTGTCACAGAAGTGCCTTGCAGAGCCTGTGGGGCCCCATTTTATTTCTACTACCAGTTTTATTACCAAGTCTCTCCGGATCTTCTTCCAATGTGTGATCATCGTCTCTTCTCCTTTCCATACCAAACATCTCTCTCTGAAATGGAAGCAAAGAAATATCCCTTTAAGGTCTATACCGTAAGTAAAGCAGTGCTG
Source organism: Cheracebus regulus (assembly GCA_963574635.1). Classification (NCBI taxonomy): domain Eukaryota; kingdom Metazoa; phylum Chordata; class Mammalia; order Primates; family Pitheciidae; genus Cheracebus; species Cheracebus regulus. Next base: position 30,977 of record CAUYQU010048812.1, on the reverse strand, counting down.
TCTTGTGCCTTCAGACATTTTTGTGTGTATGTTCCTTTATTACTGCTGTTATTATATTTTGCTCTGTATCATATAGCCCCTTCTCCTTATAACTTATAGAACTGGTCCAAATGAGACTGGCTTAGTAGCCAATCTGGCATCCGCTATTGAACCTGCATACCTAAGGAAGTTACTGCTTACCTTAACGCTCCTGCTCCTGCCTAGAGGGAACGCTACCCGTCCTGTATACTGTCTGAGGCTGGGTGAAGGGACTGTGTTTAGAGGTAAACTTTGCTTTCCTCTGAGTTAGGGATTTTAGAGCCAGAGCCAGTGGTCATCCTCAAAATGCCCAGTCAATTTTCCATGCCGCGAGACTCCTTGGTTCCCCATCTGAATGACGGCTTGAAGTTTGCCCACCGCCTAGTAGATATCCCTGAAGTTTCAACTTATGTAGACCATGAGCCCTTCCCGGAGGCTTGGTTATGGACCATTCAACATAAAATATGTAGTGTGGTTTTGATGTTTAAATTCAATCCCTTCTCCCTAAGAAATAGCAAAACATCTCTTTTCCTATCTTTTCTTAGGGATTGTCATCCGATTCTCTATCTTTGGCTAATCCTTTTGTATTTTCATTCAGTTTGTTTCAAATAGGCCATTTCAATTCTGTGAATAAATAAATAAATATATTTACTGTTTTACTATAAAGGATGCTACAAAGGATACACATGAAGAGATGCAAAGGGCAAAGTACAGGGAAGGGGTGTGGAGCTTCCATGCCTTCCCTGGGTCCACCACCTTCTAGAGGCTTCCACATATTCAGCTATCCAGAAGCTCTAGGAATTTTTATATTCATTGCAAAAAGTTCTCAGTCTCTCTGTCGCTGAGCTTCATCTCTCTGAATTTGGCAACATGTGAAAGGTTTTGATACACCCTCCTTCACTGGCCAGAAGAGAGCAACTTGAAGGCTGAACACAATCTGAAAAGAATTCCCTAGTTTAAAAAAAATAGTGGCCCTAGGATGAATTCTGAATCATAGCATCAATCATTTCTTGAGAATGCAGCTCCCTAAAGATTTTACTGTCTAACTGAGCGAATTGTCAGAGAGACGTTCCCTATACCCCAGTCTTAGAAATTCTGGGTCTAGAGTGATGACAGTCCAGCTGATAAGACAAATTACTGATATCCCTTTTGAGTTTGGGTTTTCTTTTCTTTTTTTTTTTAAAGCCCATCCATGAAGGTAACCCATGTAGGTCTCTTTCTTGTTAACTCAAAGACCCTACCTAATAGACTTTAGGATTCAATTAAGTTTATCTGTTTTAAATTTTTTCCTTATGTTATAAATGTAATTCAGGTCTATTATAGGAAATTTTTAAAAATCAGTTCACAAAACTTAAAATCAATAAAAAGTTACTTGCAATCTACCAAGATAGTTAATTTTTTGCATATATTCTGCCAGACATTTAGAATATATATACATATTTATATATGTATATAAATAAAAATATATATATATTTAAATGAAAATAGGATGCTATGGTTTGGTAATCCTTTTCCTTTTGTGTAAAGAGTAATGTCTGCTTTGGATTAACATTAAACCTAAAAGTGAGAATTCTTAAATTTTCCCTATCGTCAATAGATTTTTCTGAGTCAGGTGAGAACAAACCAAAAATAAATGCAATAGCTTGTAGCATTTCTAGGCTGTGCGCACGTCGCACTTCTTCTTTTCCTCATTTTTCTAGTACCGCTGAATGAAAGTGAAGATGAGATGACAGAGAAGAAAGGAGGCTGTACCCCGGCAGGTCATCCTGCCACCTATCTACACTCGGTCTAGGCTTATTTATCTTTGACCTAGAAAGGAGCCTCCTCTGGGTAGCATGACAGGCCTTTCGTAGCTTTGGGCTCTTGGGCAGGCACCAGTTAATCGTCACATAATGATGGGAAGTGGGTTCTATGGCTGTCTCGTGTCAGGGTGCCTTGTTTTCACTCAATTGGGTGTGATTACGACATGGAAGTGATGAGCAGAAGCTCCCACCAGAGTGAGGGGTCCACCCTCTTGAGCCCCTGACAGAACTACTTCACCCACTTTCTCTGTATGTTGGAGTCTAAGACTTGACAGACCCTTTTTATGAATATTTCAATTGTTTTAGAGAATGTTCTCTGCCATCATTTGAGGTGGTTTAAAGAGGTGACCTTACTACAACTTCCTACTTCATACTCATCACAATCCAAATTAAAACATATTTCCACAGCTGTACTGCATGAGACACAGCTTACCCATACTTTAAACACTAATATTTTGGGGTTGTTTAAATTGTGACACTCAGAAAAATATAAAATGAATAAACATTATTCATTATTTCATTTTATATTTATAAATAAGATTTTATTTATTTAACTCTAATGAGGGAACAGTAAAATGTTACAACTGGTTCCAAGAAGAATCCACATCATACACACACACACACGCACACGCACACACACACACACATGCACACACACACACGTACACACATACACGTAGAAATGCTGAAATAAGTAGGTGAAAAACTGATTAATATCCTTAGAGCAATAATCAATTGCATTTCAGTAGACACAATTCACTGCTTTCCTTTCTATGGACAATAATATTTTAGATGATCCATTTTCTCTAACTTACAGAGTTGTAAAATAGCTCAAAGACAATGAAAGTTGGAAATGACCCCTAGACCAGACACCTATATCTTTTTTACCCATTTAAAAATCACATTTCAAATTGGAGTTTGTGTGCCCCTGCTTTAGCTGCAAAATTCTTTTCAATGTAGCTATTTGCCATTAAGCAATGTGGGTGCGAGCAAGGGAGTAAATGGTACCCAATGGGGAAGCTGCTCTCATGCAGAAGTTTACCGCCACACTCTCTGGATCATCAGCTGGTCCATGAGAGACTGGATAGAAGAAACAATAAGAGGTGGCTTCTCGAGTGAGTTCCCTTAATGCCAGGGACATATCTGAGCAGCCAATGGGATTCCAGATAACACAGGATCCGATCATCCTGTTCTAACAGCTTGATTTTCATCAGGGTCAGAATTCCTTTGGATGGAGTGAAGCTGTGAGATCAGGTTGCCCTATGAGACGGATCCAGAGGGTGAGTGAAATCAACCAAATTCACAGATTTTTTAAATGCACACTTTCTTACAACCTAAGCAATTTAAATATTTAAATCATTCCTGTCAGCATCAGCTTCACTGGGATTGTTATTAATACATTATCCAAGTCTACTACTGCAATTAAAATATATGAAAAGAAACTTCAAACAGGCCTACCAATGCTCAATTTAAATCATCTCTTTAAAAATAGTGTGTTTGCAGAACTACCCAGAGTAATGCGTGGCCTTTGGAAACCTTCAAGGGGAAGCATTATGAAATTTCCTGTTATAAGCAGCCAACCAACTCTCCAGGGGATTTCCCAGACTGCCCAATAAAGTCAGATCTCCTGAACAGGAGGTGAAGTCCTCACAAAGTACAGTAGCTACTTGTTTGGCGACTGTCCAGATACTCACCATTAATAGCTTCCTCTAAGCCAATTTGATTCTAGCTTCACTGGGAGAAAACACCCTTCCTGTCTACTTTGCTTAAATGGGAGTTCTGTTTCCATGAAAGAGGTGTGGCAGAGGAGAGGCCTTCTACTATTCTCTAAGACCTAGAAATCTACTTTCACAGGAAGATACAGACTTCACAGAAGAGTTGAGCAAGAGCCGGCGTGGAAATATTGGACAGCTTCCTGGCAACTCTTGAGTCAGGTCATTATTGCGTGGTTTCATCACTTTGTTTGAAGGGAACTCCCAGGACTTCAGGCGTATTCAGGTTCATATGTTATGCAGAAATACATTCAAAAATCAAAAATACAGTTACTGTGATTGGGGACTTTCCACCGCTCTACTTCCTGCTATCCACTAATATAATTATGCATGTTTTATAATTAGAGTATGTTAGGATACACATTTGCATCTTGTATGTGGTTGGGAATACATTTTCAAATCTATTTGTGGGCCCAATAAGCCATGTGACCATGTAAGTTTCCTCATGGCTCTGTATGTCAATGTACTCTTCTGTGAGCTAGAGGCAGAGGGACCAGATGGTCTTTCAGCTCCCTTTGACTCTACACATACATTTCCATCTCCAAACTAAGTCTGAGTTCCTCTAAAAAGGTGTCAAGAGATTTGTGCCTGGCCATCATCCTTGGAGGATGATGGTGTTGCACTTAGTCTAGTTATTCAATTAAAAGTGACAACTATCTATATACATAGTTTTAGGGTCTGTCTCTCTGCTAGGGATAAACTCTCTGCTAGGGATGACATCTTTCTGGCTCAGCACTGTCTTCCCTGTGCCCAGCACAGTGCCTGGTGCATACAACGCACTTGGTAATTATATGTTGAATGAATGAAGGTCACCAGGGGCCTGGATTCTTATCTGCTCAACGTAGGTGGTGAAGAAGCCTGCCTAGACTAGGATTGGAAAGCTTCCCCAGCTGCTCTGACCTTAAAGGCAGCAGAAGACTTCAGACAATGCTGACCACTTTCTGGGGCCTCTTCTGGCAGCTGAGGCTGCAGGCTCTGCAATGGCCAGTCAAAACCTTCCTAGCCATATCCTCACACTCTGGGACTGACACTGTTAACACATCCCCTGCAGTGCTATGCTTGCCTGGGCTCTACCTGCAGAGATGCTGGGTGGGACCACGTGTGTCAATGCTTAGGGGGTGCCTACAGGATTTCAGTGCTTCCTCTCACCTCCACATCCTGACCCAGGCCTGCCAGACCAACTCTGGTTCCACTCAGTGCTCCACATGCATGGCTGCAGCCCTGGACATTCTCCTGCCAATCACGATGCAACTCTGGCAAGTCCAAGTCACTGCAAGGATCACTGCAAGGATACTCAGATGAGGGGAAAAGTGGAGCCTGGAACCCCAGCCAAGTTCCCCTCACAAGCAGTGAGCCTGGCCTGGCATAGAGTTTTGCTCAGCAAAAGGAAAGGCAAACGCTGAAGGGGGTGGTTATAATAAGCCATAATTCAGATGAGTCACTTTTAATACTTTGCATAAAGACAGCCTGGCCAGCAGCATCTTTTTTTGGTTTTTCTTTTTAAAAAAATTCTAAATAGTTAAGTGTCCCACATATGCTGGTCAGTCAATACATTTCATATAAAAGTGCAGGATCTGGGCATTTATGTAAAGTGCAGAGCTTGCTCTGTTTACAGCTGTCATTTGTAAGCAGGGTAGCCCATCCCCCCTTATTCATGTTTAACATTTCTTCCTCCAGGCTCAATTCAGAGCAGGAGAAGCTGGGAGAAGGCTTTACCTGCCGCTGCATCTTGCGGCAGCCCTGTCTTCCTGGCAGACAGAGAAGAACCGTGCCCTGTGTGAACAGCGTGCTCTCTCCCCAGCACACAAAGCAAGATATTTTCACCTAACATGAAGCTGAACTTTGGTAACAGGATTAAGCTTTACAATGTTCCTTATGCTCTCCACATTTTGTTTCACTCTTTTGAAATCTGTGATCTCCACTAGAGATCTCTAAATATAATATTCAGAATTTGGAATATCAGCAATTGGAGGTCACACTAGCATTGTGATTGAGTTGGGGCTGGGTGGCAGAGAGAGAGTTCAACTGTATTGGGCAGACTCCCTTGTCTGTAGGGCTTTAAAGTTTCCCAGGACTAAACCGTTTGATTAGTATATGATTTTCCATAAAAATTGTCCACAGGTTATGATCAAAGGCAGTGTGTGCTTAAACGAGGTGTGAGAATGAACACATATTCTTTCTTTCCTTTGCTGGGTCTTTCCTTAGGCTCACAATCCTAAGTCTTGGGGGATATTTGACGATGTCAACATCCATTTTTGAATGTCCAGCAATTTCTACACATCACCCAGATGGGATGAAAATTAACAGAATGCATCTGTTTTGCAAACTGCTGAATGGAAGATTTGTAATTATAAGGTATCTGAAGTTCACATTTTATTTGAAAATTTACTAAAGGTCTACAGGGGAAGGAAAACACTGAATTTTAAGTGTGTGTGCATGTTGTGTGTGTATGTGTATGTAAATTGTGCAGAGGATGGGGGAGGGCAAACGAACAGAGAGGGCAGAAAGTGCTTCTCTTTTATAATAGGAAACAAATGGCAATGATTTGGTCTGGGAAGCCTCACTGTGCTTGTGCAAAGCCATTTTTATATTGCTAAGTGATTTGCATACTGCTGGGGCTACCAGCTCCCTGAACTGAATTCCCCCAGGCCTCTCTTTTTGCTCCTGCTCCTGCCTTCTTCTTTCCACTAGGAATACGGTAATAATTAAGCTAGCAGGGAAACATGAGAACAAAAGACAGTGGCAGGCGCTCAAAGTCACCTCTTACTTTTAACTCTGTAAAGATCTGGGGACAGATCTGCCCTGTCAGCTCTTCAGGAGAAGAGTCAGACATTAATTTCTCTCTTCTAGAAAGGAAACCCATTCGAGGGATTATGAATGTTACTCTATGTCTGGGTCTGAAGTTTAAATCTTTTCAAGCACGCAGTTATTAAGATGCCAAGTTGCCTCACTTAATTACAACCTTTATTATCGTATTGAATACTTTAAATGCACTGTTTATCACACCTGAAGAGAAGAGCAGTTCTGCTTTAATGGACCACACTCAGTGGGCCATCTATTGATTATCTTCTCTACTGAATTAATTCCTAGTAATCGCCTAGTGAGCAGTCATTAAAGGAACCTCTGCCTAGGCGTATAGGGTTGGGGTGGATGGGGTCTGATGGGTCCTTTCAGATAACAGCAGCTTTTGTCCCCGTTACTGCAATATCAGCCATATCCTTCTTGAACTAAGTTCTTGAGACCAACATGGTGTCTTCACTGTAGAAAGACTTTGTTTATAGGGAGCCCCCAGACAGGGCAGGACAAATCAGTACCTTTTCTACGAGTTGCTTTTTTTTTTTTTTTTTTAAGAAAGAGTCTCCCTCTATATCAGGCTGGAATACAGTGGTGCAATCTCGGCTCACTGCAACCTCCACTTCCTGGGTTCAAGCGATTCTCCTGACTCAGCCTCCTGAGAAGCTGGAACTACAGGTGAGCGCCACCATGCCCAGCTAATTTTTGTATTTTTAGTAGAGATGGGGTTTCACCTTGTTGGCCAGGATGGTCTTGATCTCTTGACTTTGTGACCCGCCCACCTTGGGTTCCAAAGTGTTAGGATTACAGGCATGAGTCACCACGCCCAGCCTAGAGTTGCTTTTAACCAAGAGAACTGCACTTCCCTTGCTCTACACTGAAGATCCCTTCTGATGTTGAAACAAGAGACTATTCTGTTGAAGAAAATCCAGCACCAGCAGAAGGATAGTGTTTTGGGAGTTTCCATCATGGGGTAGGTGTTACATGACGTATGTGCTCTCATTTCGTTGAATTTAATTCAATCATTGAATGAATTTCTTGTTCAGAATGTAGACTTCCAAGTGTGTATAATGAGTCTAATTTTTAGTTGTGCTACCTGAGGTCAAGAGAGGTTATATATGTTGTCCAAATAGCAAAATAGGTGGTAGGTGGCATCCCTTTCCAATTTCAAGGAGGAAACAGATTTAGAAAAGCTGCATGCTGAGTTTCAAGAGGGACAGGAAAACGAAATCCAGAGCTGTGATCTTGCCTTTCCCTTGGGGAGGAAAGAGGTCTCTGTAGACCTGTCATCTCCCAGCTGACCTCGGTTCCCTTGTCCTTTTATAAATCCCATTCAAGAGTCACTTTATAGCACTCGGCAGAGCCTGCTTGTCACAGGCACTTCAGCCTTTTACAAATGAACTGTCTCCTCTAATTCAATTCCACTGCAGTGCCCAGCGGCCAGTGTAGAGGTAGATTTGCAAAGCTAAATAATGAATAGTCTGTTTGGCTTTCTCTTTGCAGATTTCTCTTCCCTGTGCTAGACCACCACTAGGCCACCTGCTCCCTCCCCTGACCTCCTCTTTCCCAGCCAGGCCACAGAGAGTGGCAGAATAGGGACGGGGAAGCTATGGTCCAAGACCGGATGTTGGTCCTGGAGACTGAGATGTTCTTAGGCAAGCCACCAAATCAGGGATTCTGGGGTCCCACAGGCGCTGCACTCAGCCTAACACAGAAGTTGATAGGGTTAGATTTGGGCACACTAGAATGCCTCTAAGTTTGTGTTCATGACTTCCAATCTACCTCCATGCATCCTTTTCTTTCCTTGTGCTATCCTGTAATAGCAACAATAATGAAAATTTTTCAAAATATCATTTATTAGATGCTTATTGAGAAGCAAGCACTATGCTTAATGCATTACATGTATTACTTCATTTAATTCTGACAACAACCTAATGAGATAGATAGACATGGTTGTCTCATTACTAATGAGAGTCTATGACTGTCAGCCCTAGCTGTACATTATAATCCCAAGGAGTTTTTTAAAATGTGGATCCCCAGGCCTGCCCTATAGAGGATGTTTTAGTTGCATGGGGGTAGAGCCTGAGAACAAATGCAGCTCCTAAGAGGAGCTGAACATTGGAAATACCTGGAGAGCTTTAGCGACATACTGATCCCTGATCCCACTCCCACATATTCTGATTTGGTGGAGCTGAGATGAGGTTCGGGCAGTGGGATTTTTAAAGTTCCTCCGGGTGTGTTTCACGTACGGTCAAGGTGGAGCTCCACTGTACTGGGTTCAATAATTGGCCTGAGATCTACAGAATCTGAGGAGTGAAGCTGGGATTAAGACTGGCCAACCCCAATTTGTGTGTGATACCTATCCCTTTCACTCACCATTCCAACACCTATTGTTACACCTCTACACGGATGAATTCTGGTACCACCTTAAACCCCTACACCCCTTTCCTGTTTGTAGAAGGAAACCACTATACTCCATGGAAATTATTTAAGGATCCTGGAAGCCGGTGGAAGCATTTTGGAGGTTAGATGGAGCAGGAGCCCTGCCTGCTAAATTTCCACACGTGCCTTTACACATAACACCAACGCCATGCATCCTAAGGTTCCCTGTGCTCAGTGGCTGCTAGGACCAGAGCAGAGACTACGTGTGCTTCAAGGCCAGGCAAAAAGATCCTCGGAGACCACCCTCCTGCTCCTCTCCTCCTGACCTGATAGTTGTTCTTGCTTTGCAACTTAATTCTCACTCAAGGGGTAAACAATTTTTAAAAATTCAAATAGATTTAAACTTAAAAAAAGTTGAAAAACGCTCATTTCAATGTTTTAACCCTTTGAAGTCTCCCGCCCTTGATGTGGCTCTCTACTATCATTTTTGTCCCCAATGTAGCATATAGCACTTGTCACCCTGGCCATACTTAGGGCTGTCCCAGCTGGACATGGGCTGCCAATCCTACTTCAAGGTCTGATGGGAGCGACAGGTTTTCCGGAAGCCATAATCTCTGCTGCGGGTGTGGTTCCCACCAGGCATTTCTGGGAGTTTCCAGCACTGTCCTGCATTTCCTCACAAAGGAACTCAGTCCAATTCATTTTCCTTCTCCCCAGTCCTGTGCCTCTCTGTGCACATCTGCAGCCCCCACAGGGTGGCGGGAGAGGAGGAGGCAGAGGCCCCAGGGCCCCCACACAGTGCCATGGCTAGTTTCTGCTCAGGGTGGGGCCTCCGAGACTGTAACCAACACTGCTCTCTTCAGGTCTTATTCACATCTTTCTTTCTTCCTGGGACCCACACAGAAGTCAGTGGAGCTCTGGGCTGGGGACAAATCCAGGGGCCAGAAGCTGCATGTGCTGACTCAGGAAGCTCCCCCAACCAACCCCTTCTGTTACTAATGACTAAGTACTCATCAGTCTGGTGACTCTTACTCTCTTTTCCCTTGGGGAAAATTCTCTTCTGGGAAATGCTTCAGTTCCTCAGATAGACTCCTAAGGCCCACCCCCCAGCCTTTGCCCCCCTCACCCCATACCTTGGGTGCACCAATTTGCCCAGGCTCATATTGCTTGCAGCTTATAGATAGCTTAGAGGTACCCAGGGCCAGACCCCAGGCACACTTCTGAAATTGCCCCGTGGCTGAGAAAGACTGCCTGCATATCCGTTCACTGATGCTGTATCTTTGTAACTCCCAAAAAACTGGTAGCTGAGAAGTTTACTGAAAGAAGAAATAGATGAAACTCAGCAGGTCAGCCGCCTTCTTCCAGGTGCTCATGATGAAAACCCTTGGCACGACAGTCCACTCCTCTCCTCTTCCACCCTACATTCCATGGGCCAGCAAAACCTGAGAGTCCATCCCTCACATCACATCCAGAGTCTGACCATTTCTCACCACCGCCACTGCTTCCAACCTGGTCCAAAACACTATCTTCTCTTTCAACAGCTTCCAACATCTTCCTTCTTGCTCCACCTTTGCTGCTCTGTGTTCTAATCAACACGGCAAACTGATGCTGCCAAAATTAAATCAGATTATGCCACTCCTCTGTTTTAAACCCTCCCATCAACGGCTTTCCCACTCATGTAAAGTCAAAGTCTTTACAGTGGACAATGGCTGTAAGATCTGGCCCTCTGGAATCTCTCTCAACTGGTCTTCTGCTACTCTTCTCCAGCTCATTTCATTTCAGCCACGGGCCTTTGCACTATTTCCTCTGGCTGCAATGCTCCTCCCCAAAGTGCAGACATGACTCACGGCCTACTGGGCTTTATTCAAATAATTGCTCAGTTGCGTTGCATTGAATCCTAAATCCACGTATTTGACTTTAAGTTTTTGTTTCTGATTAATCAGTTAAACCTGTGTAAAAGACAGAGGAAAATTGCCCATAAATCTACACAGGTGACTCCTCTCCTCCCCGACACTCCTTTTTAACGATTTCGTATTTGGCCACATATGGTTTACATATATATATATATATATTACGGCACATAGAAGAAATAGGTCCACTTGATAATAAAACCATCTCAAGGGGATATCTAGATGAACACTGGGCAAGTCCTGACAACCAATTACGACCAACGAGAACTAACTCAAGTGTGAATTTATTTTGAAAAATGGCTATTAGTCATGAAAATGTCAAGCAAATTCTGACTTTCTATAACCGGAGTAGATGGATTCACCTTTTCACAAAGCTTCAGCATGCAAAACAAGTTCTGATCTTTCACAAGGATAAAAACCTATTCAAGGCTATGGCGGGAAGCCCATGGCAGCAGTAGGAATTTAATGGTTTTTAAATTGTGGTTTTGGATGCCTCTAAATTATTCTCAGAACCTGGGTAAGGCCAGCCTGACCACTTGAATGTATTCATTTTCAAGTTAGGATATTTCACAGATTGGCTGCAACATGGAGATGATACAAAATTCATACACATATGTGAAGTAAGGAATTCGGTGCCATCTCGGTTTTTAACTGTCTATATTATATACATTAATCTATGATTAAGCAAGAAGAAATTTAGAAAATGCTGGCTCAATGCCAGCTTGAATTACAGACTCCAAGTTAAGACAGAGTTTAAAACTCAAAGTGTCTTGGACCCATCATCCCACTCAGTAGTTGAGTATTTCTACATATTTCCTCAAAATCTATAGTCTAAGTCTTCAGAATTTGGCACCGGAATTTGAATCTATGATGGTTTCCTTTTATGAACCAGCTGAAATTCTTCAAACGAACAGGTCTCAATTATAGTCTGAGGCAATGAATAAACACTTGACTTCATTTATATTTACATAATGGTACTCTATAGTTAACCATGTAATTAATCAGTCTTACAGAGCTGTACATTCAAAAGGAAGAAAATGGAACCGTTTTCCACATGTGTTTCATACCCTACCTGCCACACAGACAATGTCCTTTGATACAGCGGTCAGGCTGCCCACAGAGAGTAGTTTGAGGAGGAAGGCGTGCCGTCCTCTTTAGGATAAACTGTGTCAAATGAAAGGGCCAGCTGCTTGCCTCTGGCTCGGCTGAGGAGAGGAGGAGTTTAAATTGTAGTTATTTTTCAGCCTCATCTATCTCTCACCTCTTCTTTCTGTTCGTTATTTTTACCTTTCCCATCTCTCTTCCAAATGGGGGCAAAAACTAAAAAGGCTTGAAATTAGCTGGAAAATCAAAAGTCCCGAAAAGCTGAAACATCAAAGGAAAGGAGCTTCTACATGTCAATACTGCCTTTGAGGTTATTTCTAAATCATCTCTATGCCCATCCACTTGCTTTTCTTTCAAATTCAATTAGTACCGTCATTTCTAGCGCCTGCCATGTGCTAGGCTCAAGGCCAGTCACTGGAGATATTCTGGAAACTGAGACAGGACCAAGAGACGCATTGTGATGTAGGGACACACAGGTGAGCAGTCATGACATCATGGTAGATCACTGAAGACACACAAAACTCAAACTCAGTCATAGCCCCATGGTTTTAAAAACATTATATATAAGAGGTAAAGTGACCATTTCAACCCACTACTGAGAATTAGACATCCTCAACGGTTCCAAACCTTTTCCTGTGCATATATCTAAATAAAGCCACGTGTTCATGTGTTGGGGGTCCCCAAGATCACTGCCAGTTTCTCTGATTTGCTAGAAGGACTCAAGCACTCAGCATATAGTTTGACTCCTTTAAAGATTTATTACAGTGAAAGAATATAGAGTGAGATCAACAAAGCGAAAATGTGCATGGGGAGATGAAGGCTGGGAGAAACCAGGGACAAGCTTCCAAGGGTCCTTCCCCAGAGAATTCACATGGAACATGCTTAATTCCCCAGGCAAGGAGTTGTGGCATGTGTGAAATGTTGTCTACTAGGAAGCTCCTTAGAAACTCAGTGTCCAGCATTTTACTGGGGGCTGTTCCCACAGGCAGCCTCTAACTGGTATATATCAAGATTTCAGACTCTGCCACAGGAAAGCGGATGTTCCGTACAAACCACATGGTTCCTGTAACAGTTTGGGAGCAGTGAGCTGCTCTTATCAGTTGGGAACGGCAGGAACTCTCCTAAATTCCAAGTTTCCAGATGCCAGCCAAGGACCTTTCAAAGGATACCAGTCAGGCCTCCTGTGTTAACTCTTTCTGACACTATTTTTCTGTACATTTTATGCAAAATGCCATAATGTTGTGTCTGGAAATACTCTTTTAAAGATGACACTAATCACAGATATCTTTCCATGTTAGATCATGTAGGCCTACCTAATTCTTCATCATAGTTATATAATATTTCATAGACAATTTATTTAACCATTATTTCATAGGAAGATATTTGGTTTGTTTCTAATTCTTAAGCTACAGATTATGCTGCAATGTGCATCATTAGACATATATTCCTCATGTAGTCATGCTTATTGTTTCTGTTATGTAGGCTTCTAGAAATGATATTCCTGATGTCATTCAATTTGTAAAGGAAGGTCACTGTGTTGAAATGTTAGCATATGTAGGCCAGGCATGGTGGCTCATGCCTATAATCCCAGCACTTTGGGAGGCCAAGGCAGGTGGATTATTTGAGGTCAGGAGTTGGAGACCAGCCTGGCCAACATGGTGAAACTCCATCTCTACTGAAAATACAAAAATTAGCCAGGCGTGGTGTTGTGTGCCTGTAATCCCAGCTATTTGGGAGGCTGAGGCAGGAGAATCGCTTGAGCCTGGGAGGTATAGGTTGTGGCGAGCCAAGATCGTGCCACTGCACTCCAGTCTGGGCGACAGAGTGAGACCCTGTCTCAAAAATAACATAAAATAAAAATAAAAAATAAACAAACAGAAATTTTAGCATATGTATTAGATGTAAAGAGAATGCCAGAAAAGAGGCCATTGAAATAATTCAGTGACAGTTGATCAGGGCCCACAGAAAGCTGTGGCAAGGAGCATGGTGAGGAGCAGAAATGGTGTAGACTCGGAAAGCAATACAACTGCCTCTGATAATGGATGGGAAGAGGAGAGTGAGCAAAGCAGAATTAAAGGTGACTCCTTGTTATACGGTCTGGTGGACAGCAGCTAGGTGGACTGCAAGGAGAGCAATTATGAAGCAATTGTAATAATTTAGAGAAGAAATGGTGGAGGCTAAGATTAATTCCTCTTCGCTTACTCTCCTCTTCCCGTCCATCATCAGGGACCGTTGTATTGCCTTCTAACTAAGTCCACAGCATTTCTGCTTTCTCCCCATGCTCCTTGCCACAGCTTAGTTCAGGCCCAGATCAACTGTCACCCAGAGTATTTCAATTGTTCATTCATTCACCGATCCATTCATAATATGAAACATCTGTTATGTGTCAGCCACTCTGTTAGTTGCTTATCATTGGCACAATTTTTTTCTTTTTTCTCTTTTTCTTGCCAAAAACATTGAGATAGAAATTTGATGCAATATAGATTCCAAGTAACTTCCAACTAATTTGGCCATTGATTAATTTCACTGCTATTCTTTTGTGAATGGCTCAAAGCTTAATAAAAGCTGCAGAGAGTGATGGTGCATTAGGTCCCAGATGCTTGAATAATTTGTACACACTTTGGAGTAAAAATATGAGAAGGGAGGGAAAAGGAATCATGAAAGCAAATAAAGTCTCTTTTGTGTCTAGGTTTGAAGACAGACTCCTTCCCACACATGCATTTCAAGCAAATGCCCTTAGCTAACATGAGCAGGTCATCCTCCTCCTCGCTTCCACCAAACAGTCTTCTCTCCTGCACATTTGCAAGTATCACTTGTGTGAGCCGTCAGTGAGATGTGAAAGAGAGAAGCCAGGAAGCAGTTCTGGTTATTTATTTTTTTTACTGATTTCCTGTGCCCTTCACATTTGCTCTCCTTACCCCATGAGCTGGAAATGTCACTTCCTATCATTTGACACTCAGAGGCATATAAATTGCAATCTGAATGATAAGGAGTGTTTTATTTTTATAGGGTTTTATCTAGTATTTAATAGAAATTCACGTGCTTTAATGTATTTTGTTTCACAACTTGTTTGAATGTATATTGGAATCTACCTTCCGATTAAGTTTATTTGACTAGGCAGAGAAGTCCCAATCTACATTTGCTCCTACCCAATTTATGTAAGGAATGTGATCTCACACATTCTTTATAAATTTTTGCTTCATAATTTCTGAGGCCCCTATGGGATCACTTTTTCTTCCCCTTCCTACAGACTTTCATTTTTTTATTCTTTTTTTAATTCATGTAAAAAGTCAAGTTAAATTCTCCCAAGAAGATATATAAACAGCCAATAAGCACATAAAAGGATGTTCAGCTTCACTAATCATTAGGGAAATGCAAATCAAAACTACCGTGAAATACCACTTCCCACACATTAGAATGGCTATTATTTAAAAAGCAGAAAATAACACGTGTTGGTGAGATGTGGCGAAATTGGAACCCTTATGCATTGCTGATGGAAATGTAAAATAGCACAGGTGCTATGAAAAACAGTATGATAGTTCCTCGACAATTAAACCTAGAACTACCATGTGATTCAGCAATTCTACTTCCACGTAGAATTTTCCTACTCAAAAGAATTGAAATCAGAGACTTGAGAACATATTTGCACATTAATGATCGTAGTACTACCAAACAGAACCTGGATCTACCTGCCTGGTGCGGCAGAGCCAAACATCCACATAGGGGTTTGCAGCGAGAGCAACGGGGGCATTCATTTGCAGGGCACCATGCAGGGAGAATTGGGAAGCTGGTGTTTAAGACCTGACCTCCCTGATGGCTTATAAGCAAGGGTTTTTAAAGACAGGGCTACATTTCAGAAAAGCAAAAATCACAAGCAGAATTATAAATCAGTGCATGAGGTTATATGTTGGTTTGGCCCAGGAAGGCAGACTATCTTGAAGCGAGGGCTTACAGGTCATAGGTAGATTCAAAGACTATTTGATTTGTATTTAGTTAAGCAAATAAAGCCTTGTCTAAAACTCTGGGTCAGCAGAAAGGAATGTTGAGGTTTGGCCTGTGGGGGTGACTCTCTGGACCCCTTCTCTCCAGGAAGAAACTTAGAACAAAACCATGGCACTCAGACTTCAGTCCTTAGTGCCCTCTTACCTGAGGTCTATGTGACAGTGCTCAGCATTTTCCATCTGGTGGGGATCCGGCTTTCTGAAAACCAACTCGGCGACGTATGTCAAGATATAGTTAGTTTCTATAAGAAACCAAACAGCTTGTGGCTCTAACTAGTCTGGGTGGCTATCGTTTTGTTATTATTAACCTTCATGCATATCAGGTTGCTCATTCTCTTCACAAGGCTAGCTAGGTCCCTGGAATTTCTCTTGAACAAACTCAAGATTTTCCTTTATTTCCACCCTTGGAGTTGAGGAAGCGGTGGCTGGCAGGGCCCTAAGAGAGGTCCCTGCTCTGTCTCAGTAGTGGCATTATTCATAAGAGCCCAAAAGGTGGAAGGATTCCAATGTTCATTGATGAAAAAATAGAGAGACAAAATATGGTATAAACATACAATGGAGCATTATGCAGCCCTAAAAAGGAATGAAATTCTGACACACGCTGCAACATGGATGAACCCGGAGGGCATTATGCTAAGTGAAATAAGCCAGACACGAAAAGGTAAATACTGTATAATTCCACTAATATCATGTTCCCAGACTAATTAAATTCATAGAGACAGACAGTATAATGGTGGTTTTCAGGGGCTGGGGGAGGGGAAAATGAGGAGTTATTGTCTAAATGTTGAAGAATATCAGTTTGGGAATATGTGAAAGATTTGGGGATGGATGGTGGTGATGCTTGTACAACAATATGAATGTGCATAACGCTACCGAACTATATACTTTAAATGGTGAAAATAGCAAATTCTATGTTATGTATGTTTCACACACATTTAAAACATAAAGAAAAGTCAAATTCTAGTTAGAGCTGCCTGGGCAAGCCTGCACTTTTCCCTACGATACTTTTTCCTCACTCCGAGGGATTTTCTCTCTTTACGCTTTCTCATCACAGCTTCTTCTTCCTGCCCTAGTGCTTTTAGCACACTTTCCCCTCTTCCTCCCTGACACAGAAAACCTTCTCTAAGGACAGGCTCTGAAACAATCAAATGATCCTCTGGAAGTATCTGAGAAAATATGATAGCGATCCCTGGCACATTTTCATTTTAAGGCTTATCTTTGAGAATGTAAGATTGTTATCTTCTGGTAAAGATGACCTTCTGGAGCCCCTAAAATCTCTATGCCATGGCCTCTGTGCTTTGCAGAGGACTGACGTATTGGTTACAGATTCACTTCGGAAAATAAAAGTCTCTCTAGGTATTTCAGAGGGATTTAATACGGGGAGTGAATCTCCCAAGTTGTTGTAAGGAAAGGAGGAACACAAGTGGGAGTGGGGGTAGTGTTGCCCCTCCCCCTTCTCCAAAGATCAGGCCTGCAATCTACCTGTTTGATTCCTATGGGAAGTCACTTGCACCTGAGCTCATGGGACTCTGCAACCCTGGGGCCTGCTCAGCTGCTTCAGAAGCCAGCCATCATCAGCCAGGGCCTGGAGAATCACACTGCTGCCATCACCCGCTCTGCAGGAGCTGGCATTACACTAGACTGCCTAGGCTGCAGCCAGAATGAGAACCCCTCTACCTGCCTCCTGTTCTCATGCAAGTGCTTGCCATGGGCAGAATCTAAACTCAAACCCTCTAACAGAGAAGTCTGAGGAATGTTGTTTGCAGGTTTCTAGCCCTTGTGATTGGAGAAGAACACAGAAAAGTAGGGGTTTATAGCTGGCAGGTAATTCCTGTACAAACCAGTGTTGTGTGGCGGTTGAAATAAGCACCTTCTCAGAGATAGTCTGAACCCTGCATGATGAGTCAGCCCCAGGCTCTAGAAGGATCATAGTTCCCAAGGTCGACAGGCTTGTCTTACCAGCCCTGTAATCTTGGGCAATAATAGCAATAGCCAATTATCAAGCCCTTCCAGGAAGCCAAGTGGTCTGTGAAGTGCTGTGAACTTTATGCCAACATGCTTGTAATGTAGGTTTTACAATTTCCATTTTAAAGACAAGGAAACTGGAGTCAGAGAGAAGAGGTCACATAGCAACTAAGTGGCGAACCTGGGTCTGACCAACTCCTCTGCCGTTTAACTCTGATCTTCAATTTCTAACTCACAAGGGGTGTGATGAGACCCTGGATATCCACCTACAGTTTTATGTTTCCACTTCCTTATGCCTAGGAGTGTTTCCCCTTTCCACTGGTTCCTGATTTCCACAAGCACCTTCGTTCAGAGCATCACTGTGTGGTCTCCCTCTCTTCTGAGACTCATCACTGTCCTCTGCACAGATCAAGCGCCAGACAATACCACTGCCTTCCTGGTCTGATAAATGGACCCAGTCCTGGACTTAAGAAAATTCACAAGCTTCAGTTGCTTCTGCCACTGGGCAACTTCTTACCATGACCACCTGTATTCACTTCCAGTGGCTTCCGCAACAAATTACCATAAACTTGTGGCTTTAAAGAAAATCAGTCTATTCTTTCCAGTTCTGGAAGCCAAAAGTCCAGAATCTAGGTGTCAGCAGGGCCACACTCCCTCCAGAGGGGGTCTAATTGAGCTGATAAATGTAAGCCACCTACAGAAGGCTGAACTAAACAGCACCCTGTAACACATGCACACTGGGGCCTCAGGAGCTGTGAGCATTCACCCCTGGACACTGCCGTGGGGTCACAGCCCCACAACCTAGGGGTATTGAGCAGCGGGACACTGAAGAAGCGAGCTGCACCCCCATCGGACGCCCTGCAAAGGGGATAAGGGAACTTTTTTCATTTCGTTACTAACCTCATTTTACAGATTAAGAAACTGTGGTTATATGACTTGTACCGAGTCAACAGCCTGTGTGTGGCATTGCTGAGGCCCCAGTGCAGGAATTACGGTTACACAGAAAACTGGCTTTCTGCTCCTGGACTTGTCTTCTTCTTCCCTTTTCTCCTCTTTTTGTTTCTTTTCTTTTTTCTTTTCTTTCTTTCTTCTTTCTTTTTCTTTCTTTCCTTCTTTCTTCTTTCTTCCTTCCTTCTTTCTCTTTCTCTTTTTTCTTTCTCTTTTTTCCTTCTTTCTTTCCTTTCTTTTGTTTCTTTCTTTCTCTTTCTTTTTTCTTCTTTCTTCTTTCTTTCTCTTTCTCTTTTTTCTTTCTTTTTCTCTTTCTTTCTTTCTTTCCTTCTCTTTCTTCTTCATTTTCTCTTTGCCCCAGGCTCAGTTCCCTACCATGTAATCTTCCTCTCTATTCTAATTCTTTCTGCTATTACCCTAGTTGGCTTCATCACCTACTAACTGTGTGATCTTGGGCACATTTCTTAACCTCACTGAGCTTTGGTTTCCTCATCTTAAAACAGAAATAATGCTGGTTTCTTCATAGGGCTGTGATAGAGGTTTAATAAGATATATATAGAAGGCCTGGAGCGGGCCTCATGCCTGTAATCCCAGCACTTTGGGAGGCTGAGGCAGGGTGGATGGCTTGAGCTCAACAGTTTGAGACCAGCCAGGGCTAAATGGCAAAACCCAATTTCTAAAAAAAATACGAAAATTAGCGAGGTATGGTGATGCACAGCTGTAGTCCCAGCTATTCAAAAGGCTGAGGTGGGAGGATGGCTTGAGTCCAGGAAGTGGAAGCTGCAGTGAGCCGAGATTGTGCCACTGCACTCCAGCCTGAGCCATAGAGCCAGATCTTGTCTCAAAAAAAAAAATGTATATATAGAGAGAAATAAAAAGAATAAGACAGAGGCGACGAGACAGTGAGAGAAACAGACAGAGAGAGTAATTAATAGTCTCTGGCTCTTGGCTAGCAGTCCACAGAAATTTTCTTCCTCCACTTTTTTAATAGGATGGACCATGGCTATGACTGTATGCTTCTGTCCCTCATCCACCTGTGCCATCCTTACTATAGAACTGTTGGCTTTGATTTATCAGGAGACCCTGGTTGTGCCTCTGTGACTACGAGCCGTGGCCAAATGAGAGAAGCCTGATAGATGCGGTCGGAGTGATTAATAGCAGCCTGTCTCCAGAGCTGTGAGAGTGGTGAGTGAGACACATTGACCTGACTCTACTTCTAATTCTGCATTGTTATATGCGGCTGTTTGGCCAAGCAGAGGACCCACACCCACAGCACGGTATCTGGCTGCAAGCCCTGAATTTCCTGGGTCACGAAGATAGATTCTTTCAGTGGAAATGATCCGGGGCAGTGGTGTTTACCCAGAGCAAGGTGAGGGCACAGGTTGCACGTGCAGCTGCGCTTCCATCCCTGACTGATTTCATCACTGGGCAAAGTGTAAGCTGGACAAGGCACAGCAAAGGCGTGCCGGCACACGCTTCACCCCCATTCCTGCTATGCCATTATCTGGTACTTTTCCAGTGAGAAATTCATCAGCAGGACAGCATGCCCAGGAATGTGAGAGCTGAGTCCAGGGAAGTGGTGTCTGTCTCTAGACATTGTAGTTACTAAGCTTCACCATCTTCTACAAATAAAATAGCATTACTTTGCAAAGCTAGGTACTTACCTACTTCTGTTCTGCAGATATCTAAATTCCCTAGCATAAGGAAGATTAAACAGAAAAAATTCCCAGATATATCATTGTGACTTACTAATATTAGGGTTTTCTTCCTGCAGCAACATGTCTTCACCATTGTCAGAGCATTCACTGATTCCATTCAAGGGAAAAGCAATGATGACTGTATCTTCTTTCTCAAGCCAGTTACTACATTCTTAAACAGAGCTTCCGGGACTGTCAACTGTCAGAAAAGGGGAAATCGAGGTCCTGGTCTGCTGGGCCAGTGGCCCTGATCTCAGCCTAGGAGTGGAATCGGAGAAAACACCACAGTTCCTATTTGAAATTATACAGTTGGATGATGTTTTTCTTGGCTTCAACTATAAAAGCTGGTGCCCAGAGCCAATTTTTGGCAAAACTGAGAAGTCTGAAGGTTTTTTTTCCCTTCAAACATTCCCAGCACCCTTCTTTAGCACTTTTTATCTTGATCCTCCTCCAAGTTCCCCAAGACTTCTTTCTTCCTTTACCTCATCCACATGTGAGCGCGGAAGGCTCAGAAACATATTGTCTCCATCTGTAAGTGGTTGATAAAATCTGGAGGAGTGCTTTACAACTGGAATGTAGGCATGAACCTCCTACTTTTTTTTGCTTGTTTTTGTTATTTGTTGTTTTGAGATGGTGTCTTACTCTGTCACCCAGGCTGGAGAGCAGTGGCGCGATCTTGGCTCACCAGCCTCCACCTCTCAGGCTCAAGCAATTCTCTAGCCTCAGCCTCCCAAGTAGCTGGGACTAGAGGTACATGCCACCATGCCTGGCTAATGTTTTTTTTTTTTTTTTTGTATTTTTAGTAGAGATGGGGTTTCACCATGTTGGCCAGGTTGGTCTTGAACTGGTGACCTCAAGTGATTCACCCACCTCGGCCTCCCAATGTGCTGGGATTATAGGCGGGAGCCACTGTGTCCCACCCCTACATTTTAAAAATGCATGTTCGGATCCAGGGGTTCTGGAGTGGTGTCTGACTGAAGGTCTGTATTTCTAACCAGCTCCCGAGTGATGCTATGTTGCTGTTTTGTGGACCACACTTTGAGTAGCAAAACTTTAAACCAATTCTAAGGGGAGAAAATGGGAATGGAGAAAGGTCCCTCCTTTCCCTCGGTGGCTTAGGGGTATGTGTGTGTGGGGGCGGGGGAGGGTGTGACTTTTTATCCTAGTGACTAGTTATATTCTTGTGCTGTCTCCAAATCATGCAGTATGATTGGTTTGCTTGATCAAAATTTTAAATTAATTGCTCAGGTTTCAGTTCCCATTGCCATGATAAATACAATGATCACTTTTTGAGAAGCATATTTTCCCTTGAAGAGAGAGAAATCAAGAGACCTCCGACTTAAAAAGTTCCTTACAAACTTTGTGTTCCTCCTCTGTGTTTGAGGGCAGAGGTGAGTAGAGAGGGGTCCCTGTCCAAGGGTGAAAGGTGATGCCCCAGTTGATCTGAGCTTATGGACCGCTGCCATTCAATGCATCTAGTGAACTGCCTGAAGAAACAATTTGCCTGAGACACTGAAGAGCCTTCAGATGGAACTCATTTTGGAAAGCAATAGGAATCCAGCTAACAAACCTCATCTAGGACCAAAACCGCAGTCCTCATTGACACAGATTGGTCCTCATCCCAGCTTTCCACTGACTCAATTATACTGTTGCAGGGAGCAAGAAGTTTGTAAACAAATACAAAAAGTTTATTTCCATGATGATTCTTGCTTTGGTACCCTTTTAACAGAATGGCACGCATAAAGGAGGGAGGCCAACCTTAGACAGAGTCTCCCCGTCTCCACAGCCTTAGCAGGGATACTCACTGCAGAGGGTGGCAGCAGACGTGCCCAGCAAAAGCAGTAGAAATGCCTGTTGGATTTAGAAGCACAGACTCCACCCTGCATGGAGTCGAGAGGGCAAGAAGGATAGGGAGATGGTGCTGTGTGGGGAGCGGACCGATTTCATTCATGTTCATAGGTGAGAAACTCTCTGGAACCTTCCAAGAAGATTCGGGAAGAGGTGGCAGGGAAGGGGGATTTTGCAGGGACAGAGACCTCACATTCACTATTAGGAATTAAAGCCTAGGGCTATGAACCCAATGTATTCAAAATCCCAGGAGATCTGTAAATCCAGAACATAGGCTGAAATCAGTGGTTTGAAGTCTACATATGTGCTTCAGTCAGAGCAGCTCTATTTTTTCTTATGGGACTTCCATGTATGATTCATTTGAGGAAAGCATTCCTAGGCTAAATGTCCGGAGCAGGATGCTCTCAAAGGGCCCATCCACCATTAGGACTCTATAACTGTCTTCCTCTATGTGTAAGGAAGCAGTGGGCTTGTCAGAGCCAGGGGTCAGGCCAGGAGAGGTTGTAGTTAAAGAGGGGATTCCCAGGGTCTGTGTTCAAAGAGGGGTTTTGTGGTCAAAGAGGAGATTCCAGAAGTCTGAGCCCTTCATAGCTCAACAGCTCTAAGTGCTGATGAAATCCAATCCCCAGTAGAGACAGAAGTCATCCAGGACCACTGTGGTACCATTTAGGACAGTGAGAAGATATTCAGGACAGGGGCCAAAATCTCTGGAAACAAGTGTAATAGGCGAGGCCCCAGACCTTGCAGGCTATTTTAAGCCAGGAATTAAGAAGCTATGGTTCATCCTCCTAGCTTTGCAGTATTCAAATTCAGGCCCTATTACCAGTTGGCTTCAGCAGCTCTGGATGTCCCCAGGGAGAGAAGCCATTTCTAAATTAACCAGGACCCAGATCAGAGACCTCTTTCTACTGTGATTGAAATGTTTCAAGTAATGGGATTTTTAATAAATTAGTTATTCATCATGGAAAAAGTATTATAGATAAATATCGTACCTTATTGCTATTCCAATCTGTCCACCAGCCATCTCTTTTCAGGAGAAAAATAGATGAATTAATGTGGTCTGAACAGTGATCTGCTTAATGACTTCAAGGTTTTTATCTGGAGAGGATTTCAATAAACTACTTTAAAAGAAGTGGAATGCCAAAAATTTGTGTGAAGGGCTTGTATAATTGCTGAAAGGTTGGTTCTCTAGGGCTAGGAATCAACAAAAAGGGTGAATGTTAAGGAAAGATTTTTAAGTACTTATTCCAGAGCACCTAAATAGAAAATCAATCAGGAAAATAAAAAATTCATACATCCAATTGCTTCTAATTGGCTCAGAACATAGTACAGAATTCAAAATATTTGGCTGTGAACAGCTCAGTCTCTTGAAATTATGACTCTTATCATAGGAGGGTACATTTGGGTTACACTTTTTTTCATCAAAGAAAACTCATCAAGGCCAAGGCAATCGTACAAATGGCTCAAGTTGAAGAACTCTTCATCTTGACAATTTATGAAGAAATTTCTACCAAAGATTTAGTCAAACCAGGGAAGAAGAACATATTTACATTTTAAGTCTTTAGACATTGAGTAAGCCTGTATGATGTACACAGCACTAGGCTGGGCCCTGTGGAAGATACACAAACTAATGAGGTATGATTCCTGAGATTTCACAATTTAGAAGGAGAAATGAATGAGTGAATGCCTAATTAACCTAAGGTAGGACGAGAACTAATGCAATAAGCCTTAATAATAGACATATCACCATATAACATGCGAAGAGAGAGACAGGCACAGACTATTTCTGACTGAGGTGATCTGAGACGTTTTCTTGGAGGAGGTAAAATCTATTTCAAGGGGTAAGTAGATATTCCACGTGGAGAAAAAAGTTTGAGCAAATGTTCAGTGGAAACGTGAGCTAGGCTTAGGGAATTCAGAATATTTTATAATAACTTAAATTAGTTGGTACAAGGTGAAATCCTGAAGAACATGACATTCATATTTAGCACTTTAATCTCTGCCTCTCCATCACCAACTTTTGTGGGCATTTGTAATTTGTGTACTGCGTTTATTTCTCTTGTTGGGATGAAAATGTCCCAGTAAATGTATACACCCTTGAGTGTTACTGACTCAATAGGTTACCCCTCCAAGGAGTATTTGCTTTTTACAATAAAAAAAAACTTTTTAAATGTGTTAGTTTAAGGTAAAGAAGATTCAAGATATAGAAGTATTCATAATTTAAATAGGAAGGACAGCTTTAAGAAGCTGCTGGTCCCCTTTTCTTTATTGTAAGCATTTTCAACATTTCAAAGCTTGCGCAATGTTTGTTTTGATCATTACAACAGGGCTATGGGAAAAGAATCGCATATTGTTTTTTCTTTTTCTTTTTAGTTTACTTTAAGTACTGGGATACATGTGCAGAATGTGCAGGTTTGTTACATAGCTATACATGTGCCATGGTGGTTTGCTGCACCTATCAACCCATCATCTAGGTTTTAAGCCCCACATGCATTAGGTATTTGTCCTAATGCTCTCCCTCCCATTGTTCCCCACCCCGCAATAGGCGCTGGTGTATGGTGTTTCCCTCCTTGTGTCCCTGTGTTCTCATTGTTCAAGTCCCACTTATGAGTGAGAACATGCAGTGTTTACTCTTCTGTTCCTGTGTTAGTTTGCTGAGAATGATGGCTTCTAGCTTCATCCATGTCCCTGCAAAGAACATGAACTCTTTTTTATGACTGCATAGTATTCCATGGTGTATATGTGCCACATTTTCTTTATCCAGTCTATCACTGATGGGCATTTGGGTTGGTTCCAAGTCTTTACTAACATAAATAGTGCTGCAATAAATATATGTGTGCATGTGTCTTTATAGTAGAATGATTTATAATCCTTTGGGTATATACCCAGTAATGGGATTGTTAAGTCAAATGGTATTTCTGAACCACATTATTTTCTAAGACCTAACCTTTCTCTGGTAGACAGGTTGCAGGCATCTGTGTAAAGATGGTGTTTTCATGCAGGAAGGTTCACCTAAAAAGACCTCTAGGAGTTACCTTAGCCTTGTAGAAAAAGCACACATGTTAGAGACAGACAATCCTGGGTTCTAATTTCAGTTCTGCCTCTCAGAGTCTTGAGTCTGGGGCAAGGTGCTCTGTTTCTCAGAGACTAGACTTCCATGTGTGCAATCTGGAAGGGATCGCTGATGACCAAGCCCAGAGTGTGACACAAAATCCCCTCAAATCACAGCAGGAGGTGGCAGCTGATTTCATCTCTAAACAAAACCACCCCTAGCATGAATGCAGTAGAAGAGATTTCCCAGAAGTGCCCAGGGCCATGGGCATCCCCCAGAGCAGCTTCAGGTTGGGATCAGGAGCAAATTCTGCTGCTGGAGTGCAAAAGAGCTCCCACATCTCTCTCTCACTGCCCCTGCTGGCCCCCAAACTCCCTCTTCCTAGCCTGTTCCTCCCAGCTGAACTGCTCATTGTTCAGATCTCTGGGGAAAATTATTTCTTCCAGGGGACCTTCTCCCATCTTTCAGAAATTGGTTGAGTCTTACCTCCTCTTACTCCCATGGCAACTTCTAATTTACTAACATTCAATGTCTATGTTCCTAGCTAGCCTGTAAGATTCACAAGAGTAAGTTCCAACTCAATATGGTTTACTGCCTGGCCCATGGTAGACAGCCTTAAGTATTCTTGAGTGAGTTAATAAAGGAAGACAGAAATGAAGGAAGAAAGTGAGGAAAGAGTAAAGGAGGGAAGGAAGGAAGAGCAGAGTAAGGGCCCTGTTGAAATTCATTCCATCACTACCAAATAGATCATCCAGAGAACTGAAGGATGGTGTGTTCAGAGTGATGTGGCAGCCAGCAAGGAAGAATCAGAAGTCACTCCCATTAATATGCTATGATCTTTCTGAAAGAATAAAAAGGCAGCACTGGAGCCCACTCATTCTTATATATGTCAGCTTTGCTTTCAGCACTGTTCTTGCTAAGGTTTAAATGCCAACATCATGACCCTGAGGCCCCAGGAACTCCATATAATAAATTCCCACGAACTGACATTCTTCTACTGTTCAAGAGACAGCCTCATAATATCATGCACCTGCTTTGCAAATCGGCCCTCTTTTACTAAGTAGGGTAGATGAATACTTTAAAGTAGTCTTTCAAAAGAACATAGCAGAGTATTCCATCAGAAAACAATCTACTTCCGTTTGCAATTCAAAATATTTGATGGGATCTGGGAATAGAGAATTTGGATTGCTCTTTTCATTCTTATCTTGACTTCGGATAAGAAGTTCTAGCAAGGGGGAGAGTGAGGTTAGAGAAAGGTGAGGATGAGGTGATAGGAGATTAGCATTGGGATTTAGCATTCAATTCAACGCAAGGAATATCTATTAAGTGCTTATTGGGCTGAGTGGATTAAAAGAATTCCAAGTGTCAGACACAGTGTTAATGATAAAAATGTTTTATGTAATTATGGTGCCAGATAATAAATGATCTCATTTAATCCTATCAGCTCTGTACTTGGTATTGCTCTACTGTTATCCCAACTTCCAGATGAGAAACCAGACACAGAGATTAATTTCAAAAGCACAGAAAAAGCCCACAAAACTTCAGAACAACCTAACATACAAAAAACACCATTCCCAGGGACTCAATTATTAAATGGTGAAGCTGAGAGGCCAATGCGGCATCTGACTCAGGCTGTGTTCTTGGCCACTGCGAGGAGAGGGACACGGCAGATGGAATGGAAGGGCAAAGGAATATGGATGCAAAAGGAAAGACAGACAGAGAAGGAAGAAGGAGTGAGCAAGGCTAGACAGAAATGCGTCGTCTTGTACTGCCGTCTGACGGTTTCGCATCCTTTAAAACTTTGTTCTTTAAATATTTATGCAACATTTGTTTAAATGAGAGGCTGAGCTCTGCCTGGGAAAAGGGCAGAAGACAGGCTGCGCTCATTTGTGCCATTGTTCTAATTTAGCTCTGACCTCAAACATCATGGCCAACTCGGCAAACAGAAGATCCATGGGAAACAGGATTTCCCACCTCCAAGTCGTCCCCCTCAGCCTCCCTCACGCCTCCCTCCAGCCACCGTCTACTGTTCCTCCAGCATACCTCTTGGGGTCTCATCCCCTCACCCATCCCCAAGTGTCTTAAGCTTTCCAAAAGCATGCAGTAATCTCTGAGAGGAGATATTTCTCTGCTAACAATTTGATGCCAGAGTACATTTGCTGTTTCTCAGAGAAGCTGCTCCAATGGAATGACTCCAAACCTGTTCTTGACCTACTTCTGAGATAAGAACAGGTGAACTGCAGAGGGTCAAGTTCAAAATCACACAAGAAATTGGGAGCCATGGGTAGTTTTAAATGGAAGTGATCTGGAGACAGTTCACAGAACCCTGCATGGGGCATGATTGGTGAGTCTGGACACCTGAGGGCAAGAGAAATGGAAAGAACGATATTAGTATCTCTCAATCTCAAATCTGCCTAAGTGACTGAGTCCTTTTTTTAATAGTGATCATTTTTTTTCATTGTGGTTGCCACCATCATCATAATTTGCAGTGCTCAGTACAAAATGAAAATGCAGGCCCCCTAAGAATGTCAGGCCAACGACAACAATTTGGGGGCATTTCTCAGCACAGGTCACATGCCCGTGAAGCCAGTCCTTCCTTCTAGGGGTCATATTTTCTTTGTCCTAGAATTTCCCTCCTTCTTTCTCTCCCTCCCTCCCTTCCTTCCTCCCTCCCTCCCTCCCATCCTCTCTCCCTCCCTCTCTTCTTCCTTCCTATCTTCCTTCCTTCTTTCCTTCCTCTTTCTTTTAAGACTGGGTCTCACTCTGCCACCCAGGCTGGAGGGCAATGGCATGATCTTCGCTCTCTGCAACCTCTGCCTCCCAGGTTCAAGCGATTCTTCTGCCTCAGCTTCCTGAGTTGTTGGGATTACAGGCACACACCACCACATCAAGCTAATTTTTGTATTTTTAGTAGAGATGGAGTTTCACCATGTTGGCTAGGCTGGTCTTGAACTCCTGACCTCAAGTGATCTGCCCGCCTAGGCCTCCCAAAGTGCTGGGATTATAGGCATGAGCCACTGTGCTTGGCTAGAATTTTTCTATGGTAACTCAGCCACTCCCTGTTTCAACTTCTTGTTTCACTGTTTGTTGACTTTACTCTGCTTTTTTCTGCTTTATAGTTTCTGCTTACTGCCTTCTTTCTGTATGCCACCTGGCCTCTGTCATTGCTACTGACTGATGATTGTCTCCAAATATCTCATTTTCAGACTCCATACAAAAGAGGGTCTGAAACATTGAAATAGATACTTGAATCTAGTGGAGATCATTTTTATTGGCAAGAGCTAGCGCTCTAGCAATGCTTGATCTCAAGGTCACAGACCGACCTTAACTAAGGTGCCCACTCCTGGCCAGACTGGCAAGGCACGTGGGAAGATGGAGGTCCTGGGTGGGGCAGGTGCAATTGCAGGAGCCTCTTCTCCAGGGAAAAATGTAGGAGTGAGTCCTCTTCCAGGCTCTAGAGCTATAAAGAATGAGAAGAAATGTGGGTGCTGGGTGTGGCGTCTCGGGCCTATGATCCTATAACTGAGTACCCTATTTTGAAAGTTTCTTGTTTCCTTTTCCTTCTGCAGCTCTTTGTATTAACCTTTTAGTAATGCAAAAGTAATCTCTACCCTTCTTTCTTTCCACTGGGTACTCTGCTGCAAGCAATGCTAGCTTATCTAATTATACGTTTGCTTAGAAGTTCCAGGGACTGAATCTTAAGACAAACGAAGTACATTCACAATTCTCCCCCACCAGGAGACTGCTTCAAGACTGATTAATTTACAACCTGGTCATGCCCACAATGGTGCCAGCCAGGCCACCAGATGGCCTATTGCTCAAGATAAGTCCTCAGAGCAAGTCACGTGACACCACACCTCCATGCCCCTCCTGCATGCCCTGCATACCAAAATTTTCCCTCTTAAGACCCTGCTTTCTGCTCAGAAATCTGAAGTGGTTCCTTTAGAGGTGAAGTGAGTCTGGTCACCTTCCCACTGCTAAGGTCTGGAATAAAGTAACTTTCTTTTTATTGGGTCTCATCCTTGTCATTTGCTTGTAAAACTGCAAGCAGTGAGCAGCCAAGCCGGCCCTTGATAACAATCCCAGCACTGTGGGAGGCTGAGGAGGGAGGACCATTTGAGGCCAGGAATCAACAGTGTTGCTCACTAGACAACAGAGTGAGACCCCGGCTCTACAAAATATAGAAAAAAACAATTAGCTGGGCATGGTGGCTCCCACCTGTAGTTCTAGCTACTCAGGAGGCTGAGGTAGGAAGATCGCTTCAGTCTGGGACTTAGAGGCTACAGTGATCTCTGATTGCACCACTGCACTCCACCAGTCTGGGTGACAGAGAGAAAGAAAAGAAAGAGAAGAAAAGAAAGAGATAGAGAACGAAAGAGAGGGAGGAAGGAAGAAAGAAAGGGAGAAAAGAAAAGAAACACTATAGTCTTTCTTCCTGGACTCACAGGGCTTCTACCCTTATTGAGTAGAAAGGACATAACCTAAATCCTGCTAGGAGGCATCAGGCAGGACTGAAATGAGACATAAGAAATGCATCTCACTGGTGATCCCTGCCCTTGAGGCCATCCCCTCTCCCATGCTGGCTGGGAAGTCGGACAGCTCATGCCGCCCGCATTCCTGCCCCACCAGTTGATTGTGTTTTGTGTCTTGGGTGCGTTCTTTCACTTTTCTGTATCTCCGTGTTCTCATTTATGTAATATAAAATTAGGATATTAAGAGTATAGTCCTGATCTCACAGTTTTGTGAGGTTAAATGAGATAATCAGTTCCTAACTCAGGAAGTGATTAGACCTAGTATTTTCTACCATAAGCCATTCTCTCTTTCTTGATTCCTTTCTCCCACTCCTCTTGAATGGGCAGATCTTACCTTTTCCCATCCAGAAGGCTGATGCTCCTTCCTGCTCCTGGGATTTTGCTCACGGCATTTCTACTGCCTAGTGTGTCCTCCCTTCGCTTAGACCCTTCTTTAAGCACGATCTATCTTCACAGCTAAATTTAAGTCCCAAGACTTTCAAGAAACTTCCCTTGATTGTTTCAACCCACATACAGAGATTCATGGAGCAGGACGGGTGTTGAAAGCACTGAGACCTCAGGACCCAGCCCCTCTTCACAGCTCAGGAAATGGAGGCTGACAGCTCGCCTCTCTCTGTAGCCTAATCTCCTACTTCCATCACTCATCTGTAACACCCATCATGGCATTTAATCATCCGTTGCCTCTCTTTCTCTTTCTTCCTGTCATAAAAGCTTCTCATCTTAGATATCAGGCCTCAACTCAAATGACTCTCAAATAAGTCTTCCTCTCCCCAGAATAGATCAATATCACCAGTTATTCTTTCTCATCACTACCTGTTTTTCCCCTCAGCAGAGTTCATCAAAAGGCAACTCAGGAATTACTGCTGTAGTTAGTTGTCTAAGCTTTTGTTGTTGTTGGTTAAAAATCAAACATTTACTGGATGCCTAGGTGCCCGTTCTGTGTGTGACAGTGTGCCAACTGTGGGGATTTGGTGGTGAACTGGACAGATATGGTCCCTGCCTTCATAGATTTTACATATAGCTATGAAGTTATGAAGTGAGAATAAGCTCCTAAACCTTTTGGGAACCCTCATGGACTAGAAGGAGCGATTCTTTACAGAAAATCAAACACTGCATGTTCTCACTCATAGGCGAGTGTTGAACAATGAGAACA
>CAUYQU010048810.1:0-42277 GCA_963574635.1 Cheracebus regulus | reverse complement strand
ATATAGTTCCTCTCTCGGTTCCTACTTTCCCTTAGCTCGACTCCCCCAACTAGGGATCTGTGTCCGGGCTCAAGCTCACCGTATGGGGAGGCCCATTTCCCAGGGGCCTCACGGGAGCGATCCCTACAGATTCCCTCAAGTATTAATACTGTTTTTTGTTGTTGTTTGTTTTGTTTTGTTTTTGAGATGGAGTTTCACTCTTGTTGCCCAGTCTGGAGTGCAATGGTGCAATCTGGGCTCACTGCAACCTCCACCTCCCAGGTTCAAGTGATTCTCCTGCCTCAGCCTCCTGAGTAGCTGGGATTACAGGCATGAGCCCCACACCTGGCTAATTTTTTTATTTTTAGTAGAGGAGAGGTTCCACCATGTTGATCAGGCTGGTCTCGACCTCCTGACCCCAGGTGATCCACCTGCCTTTGCCTCCCAAATATGCTGGGATTACAGGCATGAGTCACTGAGCCGGGTCTAATACTGTTTCAATTATTTTGACATAGTCTAGGCAAACCAAGAGGCTAAGGAACAGTAGCTCCCACATTTTCAAGTCCTTTCTTTTACCCTGCTTACAAATGGGTAAGTAGGAAGGCTGGCTGAGCCAGGCCAGGTGGGTGGTTGGGACCCTGCAGGAAGTAAGCTCAGGGGTCTCCCCAGTTATTGCCCCTCACTTTCAGGGCAGAACCATATAGTCTCCTTTCCTTATGGAGAGAAGCTGGACATTTCTACAATAGGTGTTGTATGGACCAGTAAAAACTCTGGCCCTTCCCAGCATTTGGGAACCATTGCTATGCCCCATTTAGTCTTTGAATTCCTGAATTTTGTGTAATCCAGAGGACCCTGAGACTCCAGTGGATGTAGGTTGAATCCACAGCTGTCAAAAAGCACCTTCCCCTTGGTAAGTTAAACATAGTAGAAAAAGCACTGGCTCATGGGACAGAAAAGTTGGGTTCAAGTCTGTATTCAACATAGACAATTGACTCTTGAACAATGTGGAAGTTAGGGGTGTTGACCCTTTCTGTAGTTAAAAATCCAAGTATAACTTTTGACTTCCCACCAAAACTTAATTACTGATAGCCTACTATTAACCAGAAGCCTGTTAACATAGTCGATTAACACATACTTTGTATGTTATATGTATTATATATTATATTCATACAAATAAAGTAAGCTAGGGAAAAGAAAATGTTATTAACAAAATCATAAGGATGAGAAAATATATTTACTACCCATTAAGTGGATAATCGTAACAGTCTCATCCTCTTCATCTTCACATTGAATAGGATGAAGAAAAGGAGGAAGAGGAGGGGTTGGTCTTGCTGTCTCAGGCACAGCAGAGGTGGAAGAAAATCTGAGTATAAGTAGACTCACACTGTTCAAACCCATATTGTTTAAGAGTTAACTGTACTTGATTTCACGATGTTTTCTAAAGTTTTTCTCATGTTCAGGTTGAGGTTGCGGGGAGGAAGACCAAACAGATAAAGTGCTGTCAAGAATTCTTTTTTTTTTTTTTTGAGTCTTTTATTTTTTTTATTTATATTTTTATATTTTTATTTTTTTTAATTGCACTTTAGGTTTTGGGGGACACGTGAAGAACATGCAAGATTGTTGCATAAGTACACACATGGCAGTGTGATTTGCTGCCCTCCTCCCCATCACCTATATCTGGCATTTCTCCCCATGTTATCCCTCCCCAACTCCCCACCCCTCACTGTCCCTCCCCCAGTTCCCTCTCACAGACCCCAGTGTGTGATGCTCCCTTCCCTGTGTCCATGTGTTCTCATTGTTCAACACCCACCTATGAGTGAGAACATGCGGTGTTTGATTTTGTGTTCTTGTGTCAGTTTGCTGAGAATGATGAAACAAACAAGCCCATTCAAAAGTGGGCAAAGGATATGAACAGACACTTTACAAAAGAAGACATACGTGAGGCCAATAAACATATGTCTCAAAATTTTAAAAAAATTAAATCTGTTTAAAAAAAATTGTTTTTGTTGTTTTTTGAGATGGAGTCTTGCTCTGTCACCCAGGCTTGAGTGCAGTGGTGTGATCACTGTTTACTGCAGCCTCCGCCTCCCAGGTTCAAGGGATTCTCCTGCCTCAGCCTCCCAGGTAGCTGGGACTATAGGCACGCGCCACCACACCCAGCTAATTTTTGTATTTTTAGTAGAGACAGGGTTTCACCATGTTGGCTGGGCTTGTCTCGAACTCCTGGCCTCAAGTGATCCGCCCACCTCGACCTCCCAAAGTGCTGAAATTACAGGTGTAAGCCACTGCGCCTGGCCTAAAATTTGTTTAAAATTTTTAATAGGAATGTTTGCCGCATTTATTTGCAACATTTCACATGCATTAACAGTAGAATGAAAAGGCAGTCTAAGTGCCCACCAGGGATGGTGGAACTGCTTCGGAGATGCATGTCACCTGAGCAAAACAAGTCTTCCTTATTTGAGGAAAAAGAGTAAGAAAACTCCACACATACTAAGTTGTCTATAGTTTTAAAAAATGGAAAATATTAAGTGCCGGTGAGGACTGGAGAAATTAAAACCCTTGTGCATTGTTGGTGAGAATGTAAAACGGTGCAGCCAGTGTGAAAAACAGTTTGGCAGTTTCTCAAAAGGTTAAACATAGACCTATGCTAGCAATTCTGCTCATAGGTATATACCCAAAAAAGCTCAAAGCAAGGACTCAAGGAGACATTTACATACTCATAGTAGCCAAAGTGTGAAAATAACCCAAGTGTCTATCAGTAGATAAATGAATATTTGGGAGGCCAAGGCAGGCAGATCACTTGAAGTCAGGAGTTCAAGACCAGCCTGGCCAACATGGTGAAACCCCATCTCTACTAAAACTACAAAAATTAGCCAGGAATGGTGGTGCACACCTGTAATCGCAGCTACTCGGGAAGCTGAGGCAGGAGAATCACTTGAACCCGGGAGGCGGAGGGTACAGTGAGCTGAGATCACACCATTGCACTCCAGCCTGGATGACAGACCAAGACTCCATCTAAAAAAAAAAAAAAAAAAAAAAAAGATGAATGAATAAACAAAATGTGGTATATCCACACACTAAAATATTCCACCATAAAAGGGAAGGCAATTCTGGCCGGGCACAGTGGCTCACGCCTATAATCCCAGCACTTTGGGAGGTCGAGACAGGCCGATCACCTGAGGTCGGGAGTTCGAGACCAGCCTGGCCAACACAGAGAACTTCTCTACTAAAAATACAAAATTAGTCAGGCATGGTGGCACACTCAGCTACTCAGGAGGTGGAGGTTGTGGTGAGCCAAGATCGCGCCATTGCACTCCAGCCTGGGCAACAAGAGTGAAACTCCGTCTCAAAAACAACAAGGAAGGCAATTTCCTTTTTCACTTAACATAATGTTTTCAGGATTCATCCATGACACAAACTACATGGATGAATCCTGAAAACATTATGTTAAGTGAAATAAACCAGACACAAAAGGATATATATTGTATAACTCCACTTTCCTGAAGTACCCAGAGTAGCTGAAATCATGGAAATGGAAAGTAGAACAGACTTTTCCAGGGGTTAGAAAGTGGGGAATGAGGAGTTATTGTTTAGTGGGTACAGATTTTTCTGTAGAGGGTGATAAAAATTTTGAGGTATAGGTAGTGGTGATGGCTACACACTTGTGAACTGATTTAATGCCATTAAATTTACACTTAGAAATGGCCAAAATGACGAATATGATGTTCTGCATACTTTACCACAATTCAAAAGAGAATGAGAGAGAAACAACCATGTAAATGGAGCAAGCAATCCCACGCTGTTCCACACAAGGATCTGGTGTCTGGGAAATGGGAAGTGAGGACCCAAGGTGCCCCAGGAGTCCTTCGAGGACGTCAGTGGGGACTGCTGTAGCAAGCATCTAACCCACCCTGCTGCATGGGGTTCTGGTGTTGAACAAGATCACATGGCGTGGCGTGGTGGCTCACACTTATAATCCTAGCACTTTGGGAAGCCAAGGCAGATGGCTTGCTTGAGTCCATGAGTTTAAGACCAGCCCAGGCAATAGAGTGAAATCCCACCTCTACAAAAAAAAAAAAAGGCCAGGCACATTGGCTCACACCTGTAATCCTAGCACTTTGGGAGGCCAAGACAGGTAGATTGCCTGAGCTCAGGAATTTGAGACCAGCCTCATCAAGATGGTGAAACCCTATCTCTACTAAAATACAAAAAATCAGCTGGGCATGGCAGTGGGCGCTTGTAATCCCAGCTACTTGGGAGGCTGAGACAGGGAGAATGGCTTGAACCCGGGAGGTGAAGGTTGCAGTGAGCTGAGATCATGTCATTGCACTGCCGCCTGGGCAACAGAGTGAGACTCCATCTCAAAAATAAAAAAAAACAAAAACAAAAATACACACATACACATTTCCTTACAAACTGGCCCCTAGCCAGGTGCGGTGGCTCACACCTGTAATCCCAGCACTTTGGGAGGCCAAGGTGGGCAGATGACCTGAGGTCAGGAGTTCGACACCAGCCTGGCCAACATGGTGAAACCCAGTCTCTACTAAAAAGTACAAAAATTAGCCAAGTATGATGGTGCATGCCTGTAATCTCAGCTACTCAGGAGGCTGAGGCAGGAGAACTGCTTGAACCTGGGAGGCGGAGGTTGCAGTGAGCCGAGATTGCATAACTGCACTCTAGCCTGAGTGACAGAGTGAGATTCCATCTCAGAAAAAAAAAAAAAAAATGGCCCCTAAAAGCACTCTGCTCATCTGGAGACCTTAAACAGCAGCCTATTGCAAAACACAGGGAAAATGGGCTCTGGACTGAGTGAACGAATTATAGCTCAGTCTCCACCGTGGCACCGTCCTAGGGATAATATTGATCACACTCCACACTTGTCTTCCATGACAACTCTGGAATCTGACTGCACCAGAAATTCTGGCTGGCCAAGTTATTCCTGCACATCTAGTGCCCCATAAATGACAATGTCCATTCATTCCTGTCATTACAGGGACCTGAGGCTTAGAGAGTTTCCCCTATTCCACAGATGGACGTGCAAGTCCAGGTTTAGAGCGGAAGTGTGATTGGAACTAGGGGAGTGGCACCAGAATTTGCAACTGGGTCCTCTAACGTCAAAATTCTGCACACTTTCCACCACTGTACAAGGTCTCCCTATAATCTCCACCACTTAGAAGCTTCTACAACCCGATGCCAATAGACACTTTACCAGAACACTACTGGGCCAGCCCTGCACAGGGTGCCCACAATACAGACACATAGCCATCCTCTCCCCTGGCCAGCCCGAAGCCTAGCTAGAGAGACACAGCCCTCTACTGAGAGTGACCAGACAGTATGCTTATGATGGGGTGTGGGAGATGGCACCTAACCCCACCAAGGAGCCTTCTGGAAGGAAGCCATACTTAGGGGTGGGCCAGGCACCTGTAATTCCAGCACTTTGGGAGGCCGAGGTGGGCGAATTGCTTGAGGTCAGGATTTCGAGACCAGCCTGGCCAACAATGGTGAAACCCCGTCTCTGCTAAAAATACAAAAAAGTAGCCAGGGTGGTGGTGAACACCTGTAGTCCTAGCTACTCAGGAGGCTGAGGCAGGAGAATCGCTTGAACCCAGGAGGCGGAGGTTGCAGTGAGCAGAAATTGTGCCACTGCACTCCAGCCTGGGCGATAGAGCAAGACTCCACCTAAAAAAAAAAAAAAAATTACTGAGGGGTGGTACAAGCAGGCGATTTCTCTGTACATTTGCTTTTTGTACACTCATTCCCAGTTCAGGTAAATAGTTCTTTCATTAATTGAGCTGCAAAGTTTCCAGGGTCCCAGGTAGTGATAAAAATATGTCACTTGTTACACAGAGTGGACTCTTTCTCAGGGGTTCACTCTGCAAGTGGCACTGGTCTGCATTGCTTATATGTGTTAGCATATTTATCTTCCGGATCACCCTACAGCGTGGTGCTATCAATATCTCACAGACGAGGAGACCATCTGAGGCAGGGTACCCTAAGAATGAGGAAGCACAGTGGGCTTGGAACTAAGGCAATCCCATGCCCAGGTCTGCACACTCTTGGTGGCCACATTCTTCCTCCAGCCAAGTCCCTTGCATGCCAGAGTCTGGATGTCTCCAATCCTGGGCCGAGGAACCCAGCTCAAGGAAGGAAATTTCATGACCGGCCATTAACCAGCTCACTTGGCTGTAACTCTGTGGGGGTCTTCTCCCCTAAACTTAATTTTGAAAGTTCGCTTAGGCTGGGCGCGGTGGCTCATGCCTGTAATCCCAGCACTTTGGGAGGCCAAGGCAGGTGGCTAACCTGAAGTCAGGAGTTCGAGACCAGTCTAAACAACATGGTGAAACCCCATCTCTAGTAAAAAATACAAAAATTAGCCAGGCCTGGTGGTGGATACCTGTAGTCCCAGCTACCTGGGAGGCCGAGGCAGGAGAATCGCTTGAACCTGGGAGGTGGAGGTTGCAGTGAGCCAAGGTCACGCCACTGCACTCCAGCCTGGGTGACAGAGTGAAACTCAGTCTCAAAAAAAAAAAAAAAAGCTTGTTTAGAATGCCTTAGCAACCCATCAATTAAGTTTCAGGTGCATGTGCTCTCTCTCTCTATCTCTGTCACACACACACACACACACACACACACACACACACACACACACACACACAGTCTTTAACTGATGGTGTCCCTGCCTTTTCATTTCTTGTAAAGCTGATTTTTTGTACATCCCCACCAGAGGGCTGGCAAAGAATCCCTTCTTTCTGCACACATTGCTTTTTCTCTTCCTACTCCTTCGCTTCCTCCTCTCCAAACCCAGAAGAGAGGTTAGGCCAGCTCTGCTCCTTTCCTGAGAGGAGGGTGGAGGGCTTAGTGGAGTGGCTAGAGCTAGGGCCAGTGACCAAGGCAACCACCTTGACCATGCTGAGCTGGGCAAGGGCCCCCCTTCAATCATTCATCTTTCAGTCCTGAGAGCTGTCAAAGAAGGCTGCATGTGACCTTTTCCTGGGTTTCCTGAAAAGGGATGTCTTCCCCTGACGGTGGAAGAGGCCGAAGTGGGGACCATTTTCCAGGAGTGCACAAACCTTGCCTTGCCTGCCATCCTGAAAGGCAGCATTGACCAGAGAGCCAGGCCTCAGCCAGTGCCAGTGTCAACACAAGGCACACTCGCTACTCAGCGCCTCACTCGGATTCCACAGAGACCAGAACCTGCCAGAGAGAGGTTAGTAGGAACCATGGACCAAAAAGTGACTTGGCCAAAATTAAATTCTTTCAAAGCAATCCATCACCTTGAAGCCACAGGGGAGGTAATATGGCTGATGATAAAAACAGCTAACACTGACTGAGCACTCTCTGTGTTCCAGGATGGGCTTTAAACGGAATTTCTCACTTCATCCTCCATCTAGCCCTTGAAGACAAATTATTCCCAGTTTACAGATGAGGAAACAGATTCAGAGAGGTGGGGTGATGTGCCTCAGGTCATACAGAGAGTGGGGTGGAGGGTGAGGGCTGGATCCAAATTCAAGCCTTCCTTAGCTCCAAAACATTTCCCCCAAAGACCTTTCCTGATGAGTGTCCAGCACTCCCTGCTCTATCTCCCTTTGCTAAAGATGAATGACAGTCACAGCTAATAGCAACCACTCACACGGAGGGAGAGCTTGGCAGCGAGGAGTGCTCAGGCAGCCAGAATGTCATCCGCCAACAAACCCTTAAGGCCAGTGTTGGCCTTGATGCCTGCCCATTTACCAAGCAAGCAGACTGAGGCTTGGGAATCCAGCAAGACTGTGAGCTGTCACAGTGGCCTCCTGACCCCCGGTCTAGTGTTCTCGGTCACTACGCCAGACTGCCAGGAAGCAGCTTATTCCCTATTCATTCATTCAACCATTATTTACTTGGCTAAATTCTAGTGAACAAGACAAGCAGTTTCTGCCTAGGAGAATTTGCACGAGGCACTCACTTGCCTTTCATATCATAATTCAACCTTCCCTGATTTTTCTTCAACAGGCGCCAACCTGCCCTCAGTTCCAGTCCCTAAACTGCAATATTTAGCAGAGGATAGGAACTCATCTTGGCCAGTCAGAATACTCCGCTCCCTCTGGCCACAGTGATTGGCTCAAGAATAGGCACTGTGGTGGGGCGAGGTGGCTCACGCCTGTGATCTCAGCACTTTGGGAGGCCAAGGCAGGTGGATCACCTGAGGTCAGGAGTTTGAGACCAGACTGGCCAACACGGTGAAATCCCGTCTCTACTAAAATTACAAAAATTAGCCGGGTGTGGTGGTGCATGCCTGTAGTCCCACCTACTTGGGAGTCTGAGGAAGGAGAATTGCTTGAACCCAGGCGGCACAGGTTGCGATGAGCCGAGATGGTGCCATTGCACTCCAGCCTGGGCAACAAGAGCAAAATTCTGTCTCAAAAAAATATAAAAAATTAGCCGGGCATGGTGGCAGGCACCTGTAATCCCAGCTGCTCGGGAGGCTGAGGCAGGAGAATCGCTTGAACCCCAGAGGTGGAGGTTGCAGTGAGCCAAGATCGTGCCATTGTACTCCAGGCTGGGCAACAAGAGCGAAACTCTGTCTCCAAAAAAAAAAAAAATTGGCATGTGATCAAGTCAGCCAATGAAATGCAACCTCTGAACAACTGCTGAGCCAGCTGAGAATGCTGCAAGTCCTCCTTGACTTCTAGCCTCCAGCCTAGAGCCATCCTGCCCCTAAGGGGGCCTGAAAACGAAACTAGGTCCAAGGCACTGAAGCTGAGACAGGGAATGAGAAGACAGTTTGATCCCTTCAGTTAACTTTTGCAACTCTCTATTAAGGGCCTGATTTTATAGATAAGAAAACTGATGGTTAGAGAGATGAAGTCACCTGCCCTAAGTCACACAGCAGGTTCACAGGATTAGGAGTTGAATTCTGGCCAATGTGAATTCTGGCAAATTCCATGTACCTGACTGCTTTGCCAGAGAAGCCTGCATATTCTGCAAAAGTCCCGTCTAGGCCTCTAAATAGGGAGAGGATGGATGGCGAAATGATGTCCAGCTCTCTCCCATGCTCTGACAAGGGCCATCTTAGGGAGTGGGTGAGTCTTGGAAAGCTAAGGGTGGTCCAATTAGATGAGGCACATGTGGGAGTTGGCAGGCAAGAAACAGCATAAAGAACAAGTGGCTGTCTGTGGCCTCTGACGTCCGTCTCTCCCACCGGCCGAGGCAAGGCCGGGTTCCAGCACAGGATGCAGGGAGCCCCGGCCCAGCCTTCCACTGCTGGCTGGGAGTGACTAACGGCTCAGCCCACACCCTTGAGAGCAGACACACAGTGGCCACTTGTGTTTTCTGGCCCAAGCACCTCTGTGGGAACAATCCTCCCCCTTGTGCCCACAAGGGGCCCAGCCTGGAGGAGGTGGGGACAACCCTCCCGGCTGAGGTCCTGCTTCACCCAAGGGGCCCAGTCAGCCCAGTCAGGGGCTGGGGGCTTCCTGAAGAGTCAGCTGCACAGAGGCCAGCAGGGGACTGACACCCAGGCTCTCCCCTTCCCTCCTGGCTGCCAGCTGATCAGTGTGTCGCTCCCTCAGCCTGCTGGGAAATACCTGATATCACAGACCTTAGGAACGGGAGAGAACTTTAGCCACCCCTCCTTAACTGCAGCTCCCCAACCCCACCCTGCAGATGAGTAAACTGAGTCCACCAAGGCGAATGCAGAGACCAATGTCCAATTTTGTGACAATCATCTCATCTGTGACACAGATGTGTCTCAAGAAGAGTAAATGAGAACACAAGAGGCTGGGCACAGTGCCTCATGCCTGTAATCCCATCACTTTGGGAGGCCGAGGCGAGTGGATCACCTGAGGTCAGGAGTTGGAGACCAGCCTGACTAACATGGTGAAACCCCATCTCTACAAAAAAAATACGAAATTAGCTGGGCGTGATGGTGGGCGCCTGTAATCCCAGCTACTCGGGAGGCTGAGGCAGAAGAATTGCTTGAACCTGGGAGGCGGAGGTTGCAGTGAGCCTAGATCGTGCCATTGTACTCCAGCCTGGGAAACAAGAGTGAATCTCCATCTCAAAAAAAAAAAAAAAAGAGAGAGAGAGAGAGAACACAAGAGCAAAGAGCATAGAGAATCCCGTCCCTGGGAGCATCCCTCATCTCAGGCCTGGGAGCCACTGAAGCTGCTTGGAAATTGACCCTGGGGCTGGGGAGTAGCGGGGGACCTGGCCAGCATCCATTCCCCCTTGTGGATTCAAAACTCGAGTTCCCTCTGGACACTGCCTCTCCCTTGCTCTGAGTCCAAGGGATTCATGGTGGGCTGACCTCACCCTGGGCCAGGGGCATACCCCAGGCCCAGCCAATCAGACGGCTGAACCAAGGGTGCCTGAAAATGAAACCTGTCACAGTCATTGGTTCAGAGATGTCTGGACTTGGTCCGAAGGCATGCCAACAGGGTTGTGTCTGGGTGGCTTTTTACATTTGTTTTCGGTTGTTTGCATTTTCTTTCAGGAAAGCAGCTTTTTCTTTCTCCTGCACTGCTAAATGGATAGAATGAAAGGCTGGAGGGTCTTGTAGCCCATCTTGCCACTCCTTCAGAGTGGCTGCTGGAGGATAAGGCCAAGATGGCAGAAGCGGGGCTCACAAATGGAGGAAGGCAGAGTGCTGCTGGCTCTGTGGAGCACCTGGAGCCAGCTGTTCCTGAAGGCAGACTCTACCCATAGACTTTTCAGTTACATGAGCCAATAAACTCCCTTTTGGACTCCTGCCATTTGCCACCAAGAAGGAAATGAGTTCCCTCTCTCTGGGGGTGTTCCAGCAAGGAAT
This sequence comes from Cheracebus regulus, assembly GCA_963574635.1. Classification (NCBI taxonomy): domain Eukaryota; kingdom Metazoa; phylum Chordata; class Mammalia; order Primates; family Pitheciidae; genus Cheracebus; species Cheracebus regulus. The sequence continues at coordinate 31,512 of CAUYQU010048810.1, read as the reverse complement.
AGATATCTAGAGGAGTGCCTCACCACACAACACATGTGTATCAAGGCCACCTTCATTCTCAAGCCCACCATAACCGATAAGGTGACATTCACTGAGACCTCACCAAAGAGCTGACTGATAATCTAGGATTTGGAGACCTACAGGACACAGGCCAACAGAAACGATGGAATTCTTCTGCCAAAGGAATCTTCCTCCAAAAAAGTGAAAAGGATCATTTTACACTTAATAAATTACCCAAAACATGCAATTGTGACAATCCCAGTGCTGGAGACAATGTCGTAAAATGGGTGAACTCATTCCTGACAAGAATAGAAACTGATTCAATCTTTCAAAGATGCCAATTGGCAATAGGTTTTAAAAGCCATGAAAATATCTTTTCAGCCTATTATCCCTCATTCCTGAGAACTTAAGGCCAGGAAATACTTTTAAGAAAATAACAGGCCAGGCATGGTGGCCCATGCCTGCAATCCCAGCACTTTGGGAGGCCAAAGCAGGCAGATCACGAGGTCAGGAATTCTAGACCAGCCTGACCAACACAGTGAAACCCTACTAAAAATACAAAAATTAGCTGGGTATGGTGGCACACGCCTGTAGTCCCAGCCACTTGGAAGGCTGAGGCAGGAGAATCATTTGAACTCGGGAGGCAGAGGTTGTGGTGAGCCGAGATCGCCCCATTGCACTCCAACCTGGGCGGCTCCATCTCAAAAAAGAAAGAAAGAAAGAAAAAAAGACAACAAAAGAAATGTACTAGGATCATGTTCAGTTTATATTAGTCCACAGTAATGGAAAAGAAAAAAGGTGAAATCACCTAAAGACAATGGTTACATTAACTTAATGGGATATTAAGCAACCCTTAAAATGACAAACAAAAAGATAATACAGTAATGAGAAAAAATACTTAAGCCATAATAGTAAATAACAAAATAGGATAATGAAATTGTAACTAGGCTACAATTTCCCTTTGGGAACACTGCATGTGCCTATGGACAAGGACAAGCTAAAACACAGCATAATGAAGTCAAATGGTTTATAAAGATGATTTTCACCCACTGACATCTGGCAATTAACCACAAGGGTCCAGTGAGGGCAGATTGGGGCTGGTGCAGAGAAGCCTCCCACAAAGAAAGAGGCCACTTCATCTGACCTTGCCTCAAGCGTTCCAGAGACAGACACCCTCGTTCTTTTGGAACCCCCTTGAGCTGCACTGTCTGATGCAGTGGCTACTAGCCCACGTGGCTATTTAAATTAATAAATATGAACCAACAATTTAGTTCCTCCATTGCATTAGCCACATTTTCATGTGCTACCACACTGTGGCTACCATATTGAACAGAGCAAGTACAGAACACTTCCAACACTGTAGAAAGTTCAGCCCCAGCCCTCTCTGGCAGAAAATGCCTCTTCAGAGGTAAGGGAGCATCTAAAACTCACTCCACTGTCCCAGACCCAGCCTCGGAAACATGGGTTTCTTTTTCTAGGAAGCAAAAGGGGACATGTACGGGGACTCAGCAGAGGAACCCCACCCAGTGATCATTTGCTAGAGAGGTCTCCTAGAAACCTGGCTAGGTGGCAGGCATGAGGGAAGGCTCCCAGCTGACCTGTCAGATGAAAAGCCTGGGTGTGGGTCAGAGCCAAAGAAAGGAGCAGTCAGGGCTCAGAGTTTCTATTTCCCCATCTTTATTCTGGATAGCCATGCCAGGCATATGTCAAATATGGTTCAGGCCACTGGAACCAAAGCAGGGCTTGATCTGGCTGTCACACAGTGTACGGCTGTGCTGTCCCTGTCTGAACACAGTTCATCTTTGCATGGTGATGAATGTTGCCAATTGCAAGAAGGGCTGTGACTCTATTTGGGAGAGAGAAAAATCTAGCCCCAGAGAAAACCAGGGTCACAGCAGAACTGACTATGTGCAGTAAAGGGCCCAACATAAAGCCAAAGGGGGTGATCTGAGGATGGCAGACACAAAGCTGGGGTGGTCAGCTGACGTGGGCTTGAGTTTAGAGCCCATGAAGGACCCTGGCTGGCAGGCCTGAGTCAGCGGAGGATGGGAGCCTTGTGTACCACAGGCTTAGGCCTTGGGAGGCCCGTGTCCTTGCAGGCTCAGGATGAAAAAGGCCTGCCAAAGCCTCTTATAATCTCTTGCTGCAGGGCAATGAGCAGCCCCCTTTCTCCAGCACAGGCCCATGAAGTATGCAGAGGTACCACCATTGAAGAGAAAAGGGAGACCCAGGCAGAGAAGCTGACTTGTCCCAGGTCACACAGCTGGGAGGTGCTGGCAGGCCTGGAGCTCAGCTCGGGCTCTCTGCCCAGTGCTCTCTGCCTTCAGCAGCCCACCAAAGTGGTCCTGCCAGGGGTCTCCCACCTAGCTGCTCAGTGTGCTCAGTGTGCCAGTCCTGCTTCCCATCTTTCCCTCCATGATCTTCAACCAGAAACACTCCTGGTGAACCCTCAATGGCTGCTTGCTGCTGGCAAGCTAATGCCTGCGCTCCCTGGCCCAGCCCTCAGGGCCCGCACAACCTTCCCTGCCCACTACCCCCAGGGTCCCGCCACTCGCTCACTCAGCCCCATGCTTGCTCCCTACCTCCCAGCCCTCTTCCTGCTCCCTCCTCCACATGGAACGCCTCCTCCCTACCTGTGTTTAATCAGCCAGCAAAATCTAACTCAACCCCAGCCTAGCCCATGGCATCTTCCCCAGAACCCCAGCCCACCTCCCCTACTAGAATCTCTTTGCACCTTGCTAAGGCTTTCATCACAGACTGCCCTATACCCTGGGCATTTGCATCACAGATTCTCTGACCTGGCTGTGATCTTTGAAAGGTTAAGCCCACGTGACTCCTCTCAGTTTACCCCAAAGCGCCTGGCACAGAACAGCCGGTGGGTAGATAGAAGAATGGGAGTGTGGGTGAATGGGAAGATGGGTGGGCAGATAAGCAGATGGAGGAGTGGACGGATAGAAGGTAGGGGGATGGAGGAATGAATGAGAGGTTGGGTGAATGGATGGATGGGCAGATGAATGGAAGGATGGACAGATGGATGGGAGAGTGAGTTAGCAGGAGCATGATAGGTGCATGAGACTAGGTGAGTGTGAGAGGGATAAAGGAATGAAATGTATGTCCAGGGAGTAGACAATTATCATCTTCCCTTCTTTCCAAAAGGAACTTCAGCCTACCCTTGCTGGGTTCTATGAACACCAGCCCTTCTCCTTCCTTCATTCTTGTAGCCAAGAAAGTTATTGTTACAGGTGCCAACCCCACTCCATCCAGTGTCCCCATCTTGACAAACTTAGCAATGAGCAAATTTCAGCTGGGTGCGGTGGCTCATGCCTGTAATCCCAGCACTTTTGGAGGTTGAGGCAGGCAGATCACAAGGTCAGGAGTTCGAGACCAGCCTGGTCAATATGGTGAAACTCTGTCTCTACTAAAAGTACAAAAATTAGCCAGGTGTGGTGGCATGTGCCTGTAGTTCCAGCTACTCAGGAGGCTGAGACAAAATAATCACTTGAACCCAGGAGGCAGCAGGTGCAATGAGCTAAGATCATGCCAATGCACTCCAGCCTGGGTGACGGAGTGAGATTCCATCTCAAAAAAAAAAAAAAAGAAAAAGAAATGAGCAAATTTCCATCAAGCAATTTGTGGAAACAGCCCAGGACCCAGGCTCAAGTCCCAACTCTACTACTGACCAGCTAAGTGCGCTTGGGGAAGCCAGGATACCAGGCCTTTGTTTCCTAATGAAAACGTGGACAATTTCAGTGATGCATGGGAAAATTTATACACCACCATGGATTTGCCAGTTGACTATTGGTTGGTACTGTTCTTTCTTGGAACTGTGTATCTTTTTGTTTTTAAAAGCCTAAAAATATGTTTATTTTGTTCATCAATGTATCTATTGTATCAATGTATCTATGTATCAGTCTGGTCATGGCAGACACTGAATATGTATTCTTAAATGACTGAATAGAATGGGTGTTTGTGCCTCCTGCAAACAGGGAGAAATGAGATCCTCCACATAAGAGATGAAAGGAAAGTGATCAAAAAGTCAATTTTCTCCACAACATATTTCTATTTCTGAATCCCTGGCTGTTCTCCAGTTTTGAAAGATGGTACCTCTTTCTTTACCTTGCAGGAGCCAAAGCCTTCGACTGGGCCAGGATGTACACAGCTGAGTCCTGCCAAGCAGAGAGAAACCACTTCCCAATCAATCATCACCACGCCAAGTTTCAGCTCAACGACAAACAAGATGGCCAAGTTTCAGAATAAGTGACACTTAAGGATGGCAAAGATTATGAAGCCCAAAAGCAGGAATGACACGGCTTCCAAAGACTTGCCTTGCATACCATCTCCCTCAGGCCATCCACCCTGGCACAGCTCAGGGAAATGTTGAGCCACAAAAGTTGTGAACCAGCAAATAAAGAACAGAAACCCAAACGGGATTGGCCCAAAGATACCAAGTCTTGGCCTTGGCTGAAAACTGGGGCAACCTGTCCAACTTGGCTGGGGATTTGGGAGCCCTCAGATCTCAGCTCTTCAAAAACAATGGGGAATCCAACCCCACATATCACTGATAAAGGAAGTGTGAAAGGTGCCCATGGCTCTGCTTCCTTGCAGGGGGCTGCTCCCACCTTTCCCAGGCTCCTCTCTACCCAGAGGACAGCGAGACTCTATGCGGAATTGTGGAGGGGAGAGGACTCTGGGGTCCACTGCACTTTCTGGAGGGCCACCTACGCCCTCTGCCTCCACATGTTTAAGGCAATCATTTAATCTTCACTGCAACCTTGGGGGTCGTGTCCTTTCATGAACTCTGTTTTGCAGACAGTATCAAACCTCAGAGAGGTTAAGGTCAGCTTGTTTATTCCATCAACAGTCTTTGTGGTCCTAAAGTAACATCTGTTCATTAAAGACAGTCTTAAAAATATAATGGTACAAAGAAGAAAATCAAAACCTTTCATAATCCCAGAGAGAATTGCCTTCGGTATTCTATGGTGGGACATTCTTGGAACTGTTTTCCAATCCCAGCTCTAACACTTCCCAGCTGTGTGCCCCAGGGGGACCTCTTTGTCCTCACTCCCCAGCCTTTTATACCTTTATATAATGAAGATGTTAACCACTCCTCCTCCGGAGGCTGCTGTGAGCATTTAATGAGTTCAGATGTGAAAGGCGCTTAGAAGGGGCTTGGTCCTTGGCTGGGCACGGTGGCTCAAACCTGTAATCCCAGCACTTTGGGAGGCCAAGGCAGGCAGCTCACCTGAGGTCAGGAGTTCAAAACCAGCCTGGTCAACAGGGTAAAACCCGTCTCTACTAAAAATACAAAAATTAGCCAGGTGAGGTGGAACATGCCTGTAGTCCCAGCTACTCAGGGAGGCTGAGGCAGAAAGTCACTCGAACTTGGGAGGCAGAGGTTGCAGTGAGCCGAGATCATGGCACTGCACTCCAGCCTGGGCGACACAGCAAGACTCTGATCTTAAAATGAATAGACTATAATAGAATAGAATAGGCTGGGTCCAGAGTAAAAGTTCATAAATGTTCACTCACTGTATTCTCTCTGGTCACAAATATACTCTTCCATACTTTATAAAATTGGGATTAAACTGTATACAGTGGTCATTTTCACTTTCACTTAACAGTGTGGCATGGCTGGGCATGTTGGCTCACACCTGTAATCCTAGCACTTTGAGAGGCTGAGGCAGGTGGATCACTTGAGGTCAGGAGTTCAAGACCAGCCTGGCCAATATGGTGAAACCCTGTCTCTACTAAAAACACAAAAATTAGCAGGCGTGGTAGCACGTGCTTGTAAGCTACTTGGGAGGCTGAAGCAGAGCAATCGCTTGAACCCAGGAAGCGGAGGTTGCAGTGAGCTGAGATATGTCACTGCACTCCAGCCTGGGCGACAGAGCAAGATTCTGCCTCAAAAAACAAAAAAAGAAAAGAAAAGAAAAGAAATCTCTGAGGCGAGGCACCCCGCGTGGAGGGGGTGCTTCAGGGGTCTTCCACTAGCCACCATAGATGGTCCTGCAGCCAGACCAGAGGCTGGCACCAGCGCCTGGAGCTCCAGTTCCCTCCTTAACAGAGGCACCCAGTCACCTCTCCCTAGCCCAGAGATGAGTTTCCTGTCATCTCAAAGTGAGTGTGGGGGCGGGGGTGGAGGACGGTGAGGGCCCTAAGAAAGAAGGGGTCTCGAGGAGGGGCTCAGGCTTCCCCAGCCCAGCACCAGAACCCACTAAGACGCAAAGCAAGGGTAGAAAGAATCTCAGGGAGGCTCGCCGGCGCTGACAGGGGTCATTGCCTCCGGGTGACAGTGTTGGCTCTGACAGTGGCAGCCGCCTCAGAGGGCCAAGCCTGGGCTCCCAGACAAGACTGTGGAGCTTTCCAGGAAGGAGGGAGAAGGGAAGCGAGGCACCAGCATTAGCTTCTTTCTCCAGGGCATGAATGCCGCACTGCTGGTGCCTCAGAGACAACTCAGCCTGGGGCAGGCACAGAGCTGAGAGCTTACACTCATCCCACTAGACCCCCCACTAGCCCTGTGCAAGCTCCAGGCTGGGAGGCAGTCTTCTTTTATCTTCATAACAAAGAGAAATCAACAAACGTCAGGCTGATCCCAGAACCCTTCACACACCTCCACCCAGAAGCACCCTCCAGTGTAACAGGCAAGGGAGGGGCTCAGGGCCTCAAGGAGATCTGCCTCAGTCAAGCCCCAGGAAGTTACCCTGCAGAAATGAGACTAATCACAGTCACAACAGCCACATTTGAATTCTTCTGTGTGAGGCAGGAGAGTAAGGGCTGGCCACAAGCCACCATCTGGGGCAAAATGCTGTTTTGATTTAGATGTCACAGCTCAAGATGCTGAGGATCAGAGGGGTGAGGTGACTTGCCCAAAGTCACACAGCAAACAGGCAGGGAAGCTAGGAGGAAGCTCAGAATTGATCCCAGTGCCACATCATAACCACAGTGCGGACCCCCAAGGGCAGCCACATCATAAGCACAGTGCAGGGCCTGCCCAGAAAGAGGGAATAAGTGAGGCCTGGTGTTCACTCACTCATCCTTTCATTCGCTCAGCAAGTATTTCTTATTTTTTATTTTTTGAGAAGGAGTTTCGCTCCTGTTGCCCCAGCCAGAGTGCAATGGTGTGATCTCGGCTCACTTCAACCTCTGCCTCTGGGTTCAAGCGATTCTCCTGCCTCAGCCTCCTGAGTTGCTGGAATTACAGGCACCTGCCACCACGTCCAGCTAATTTGTGTATTTTTTTTTTTTTTTGAGACAGAGTCTTGCTCTGTCTCCAGGTGCCAGGCTGGAGTGCAGTGGCGCAAGCTCGGCTCACTGCAACCTCTGCCTCCCGGGTTCAAGCAATGCTTCTGCCTCGCCTCCCAAGTAGCTGGGACTACAGGCGCGCACCACCACGCCCAGCTCATTTTTGTATTTTTTAGTAGAGACGGGGTTTCACCATGTTGGCCAGGCTGGTCTCAAACTCCTGACCTCAAGTGATCCACCCACCTCGACCTCCCAAAGTGCTGGGATTACAGGCGTGAGCCACCCGATGCCTGCAGTTCAACAGGTATCTACCCTCCTAGGCCCTGTTCCAAATGCCAAGGACACAAAAGAACGATCACTCCCTGCCCTCAGGGACTTCACATCTGCTGGGGAGGACAGAAAATAAGGAGACATTCAAGAGAATCCCAGTTTGTAACAACCGCCCTGAAGGAAATCTACAGGCAGCTGCCACCGTGGTCAGGGAGGGACAGGCTTGAAGAGGGAATCTGAGTGGAGAGCCCGAGAATGAGGAGGAGACCGCTGTGCAGAGTCACAGAGTGGCAGGAGGGGAACCCGTATGGAAGCAGAAAGGAGCTGTGCTTACCTCAGCTCCTCCCAGAGGCCCCACCGGCCTCCACCACCCTCCACTACCCAACCCAGGCTGGCTGGAGTTAACTCTTCAGTCACCAGTGCATGGGTCAAGGGCCTCTTCTTCTCAATCCTTCCCCCCAAGTCTTAGGTGTCTAATTCTGGCTCTGGCAGAGCCTGTTTTTCGTTGTTACTGTTTTCAGACCACCTGTTTTCAGTCAGGGTCTTCCTCTGGCATCCAGACTGGAGTGCAGTGGCATGATCACAGCCTGCTGCAGCCTTGAACCCATGGCCTCAAGTGATCCTCTCGCCTCGGCCTCTAGAGTAGCTAGGACTACAGTTGGTGCCACCACACCTGGATAATTTTTAATTTTTTTTTTTTTTTTTGAGATGGAGTCTTGCTCTGTTGCCCAGGCTGGAGTGTGGTGGCACAATATCTGCTCACTGCAACCTCCACTTCCAGGGCTTAAGCGATTCTCCTGCCTCAGCCTCCCCAAGTAGCTGGACTACAAGCACCTGCCACCACGCCCAGCTAATTTTTGTATTTTTAGTAGAGACAGGATTTCACCATGTTGGCCAGGCTGGTCTCGAAACTCCCGACCTCAGGTGATCCGCCCACCTTGACCTCCCAAAGTGCTGGGATTACAGGTGTGAGCCACCACATCCGGCTAACTCTTTAAATTTTTTGGAAGACATGGAGTCTTCCTATATTTCCTAGGCTGGGTGTGAACTCCTGGCCTCAGGCTATCCTCCTACCTTGGCCACCCAAAGTGCTAGGATTACAGACATGACCCACTGTGCCAGCCCTGGTATAGTCTGTTAGTAAGAAAATATCAGTAAGCTATGCAGGAAGAAGGAAAAAAATGCATCACAGGGGAAGCAGAGAGAAAGGGGAAGAGAAAGAGTGAAGGGGAAGGTGAATGTGGGGGAGAGAGGGAGCAGAGAGGAGGAGCCCTTTTGGCACCACCCTCCTTGCTCTGCTGGCGGGACTCAGAGACACCCTGCACTGCAGGCAGCTTCAGTCCCAGCAGCCCCACCCACAGGGTGCCAGGAGGGGCCCCAGGAGCACTCAGCTTCCCTGCCCTGGCGCCCACCCCTTTCCCCTGCCACTTCCTGTGCTAGTCCTGCCTACACCCCTCACCACTTCCTCTGCATGAGAGGCCACCATCCATCGCCATTCAGCTGAGGCAGGCTTGCAAAGGGCGACATTCCTGGGCACAGAAACCACAAGGCCAAGAGCAGACACTGTGTTGAAGTGACCGTGGACTGCCCAACAAGCCCCTTTGATTTTCTCTCTGTGCTATGCAAGAGAAAAGAGACAGGCTCCTGGCCAGAGAGATCTCGGTGCAAGTCCCAGCTCAAAAAAGCTGTGTGACCCTAAGTAAGTCACCGTACCTCTCTGGCCCTCTGCTTCATCAGGTGTGGAGTGAGGGTATTCCCCCTGCCTTTCATGGGCATAGAAGAATAAATGATGGACAGATAAGAACTGAGCAAAAGTCAACTTCCTACTCATCTACCTTGTTCACTTTGGAACCCACAGGGCCTGGCACAAGTATAGTATGTTAAGTGCTCAAGAAACAATCTAGAGCTAACATGTATGTGACATCTTCCAGTGTCCTAGACCAAGTGGTTTCCATGGGTTATCTCATTTCATCTTCCAACAGCCCTATGCGATTGTACCATTACCAGCACCATTTCACAGCTTAAGAAACTGAGGCAGAGATAAATAAATTCCTCAGGATCACCCAACCTGCAAGAGGTAGAGCCAGGCGCCAGACACAGTGGCTCACGCCTGTAATCCCAGCACTTTAAGAGTCCGAGTTGGGCAGATCACCTGAGGTAAGGAGTTCGAGACCAGCCTGACCAACATGGAGAAACCCTGTCTCTACTAAAAATACAAAATTAGCCAGGCATGGTAGCGCATGCCTGTAATCCCAGCCACTCTGGAGGCTGAGGCAGAAGGAGAATCGCTTGAACTCAGGAGGCGGAGGTTGCAGTGGGCTTAGATCATGCCATTGCACTCAAGCCGGGGAGAAGAAGTGAGACTCCGTCTCAAAAAAAAAAAAAAAAAGCCCCTAGAAGGCTAGCTCTCCCACTGTCCCTTCCACTATGTGAGGACACAGCGAGAAGACACCATGTATGAAGCCGAGCAGGCCCTCACTAGACACCAACTCTGCGAGAGCCTTGATCTTGGACTTCCCAGCCTCCAAACCATGAGAAATAAAATGTTTACTGTTTGCAAGTCATCCAGTGCATAGTATTTTGTATGGCAACCCGAATGAGCCAAATGCTATTGCAGATCTGGCCCTGCCCTTGGCCATGCCCAGTTCCCAAATCCAGTGACCACTGGGTTTGAGGAGGCAACACTAGAGGCCAGATCCGTCATGTCCAACGCAGTGGCCACTAGCCACCTGTCACCTGTCACTGTCGAGCACCTGACACACGGCCAGCGCAAAGGGAGATGTGCCGTAAGAGCAACGCCCACTGATTTCAAAGACTTGGCATGAAAAAGAACTTAGCACATTGCTTTAATTCCACATTTATTACATGCTGAAGTGATAACTATACCATTAAATGTCATTTCCCTATTTTTCCTCTGGTTTGAATGAGATGACTAGAAAACCTGCCATTACCTGTGTGGCCTGTGTGACACTCCCTTGGACAGCATCATTGGCCCAGATGCAGAAGGGACCAACTTATCTTATTATTATTATATATTTTTTGAGACAGAATCTTGCTGTTGCCCAGCCTGGAGTATAGTGGTGTGATCTCAGCTCACTGGAACATTTACCTCCCAGGTTCAAGTGCGTCTCCTGCCTCAGCCTCCTGAGTAGCTGGAACTACAGGCGGGCACCACCATGCCTGGCTAATTTTTGTATTTTTAGTAGAAACGAGGTTTCACCATGTTGGCCAGGCTGGTCTCCAACTCCTGATGTCAGGTGATCCACCCACCTCGGCCTCTCAAAGTGCTAGGATTACAGGCGTGAGCCACCGTGCCTGGCCCAGAACCAGCTTATCTGATACTTACAGAGAAGACAGAAATCTGGGATTTTCTGTGAAATCTCTTCATTTAAAAATCCTGGCAATCAATTTAAATTTAGTTCAACTTCTGTGGGGGCCACACTGCATGGCCCCATCTTCAGGCCACATGGGGCCTAACAGCCAGCAGTCAGCAACATCAGGCCTCAACGGGCCGGCCTCTCTCCTGACCTGGACTTCCTTCTCTCCAGCTTATCACCATCCCGCCTGCCGTACCAGGTGGAAGCTTCCCCGCTCATGGCTGGCTGCCTGTTTGTCCCTGCACAACTCTGACGGCAGGCAGCACCTTCCTGTCTCCTCCCCCATAACACACTGGAAGCAGCAGGGGAGGCTACCTTCTTATCCTGAGCACCTACTGTGGCCAACTGAATACCCGCTGTGTGAGCTACTGATGCAATTCCCACAATAGCTCCCGAGGGTGTAGTCAGCCCCAGTGTCCTCATGGGGAAGCTGAGGGAGGCTGAGACAAGCCACTAGCCTGAAAGGACACAGTGGCTACATGGGACAGCAAGGATGCAAACCCTGGCTTCTCTGGCTGCAAGGCCCATCTTTCATTGCACACTCGGAGACCTGGCACACGAGGTCAGCAAATACTGTCTCCCAGGCTGAATAAAGAAATGTCAGGAGTTTTGAGACCAGCCTCATTCATCTGCAAGAGGCAGTGGTTGTCAGATGTAGCCATTATGCCTCCCTCCCCCATGGAGCATGTGGCAATGTCTGGGGACACTTTTGGTTGCTACAACTGCGAGGAGGCGTTCTGGCATCCAGTGGGTAGAAGCCAGCGATCCTGTAGAACACCCTATAATGCGCAGGATAGCTCATCACAAAGAACAACCCTGCCCAAAATGCCAGTCATGCCAGGTGAGGAAGCTTTGGCATGAGGGCTATGCTATGAACACTGAAGTATCTGGCCTTATCCCCGGTTCAAGACGTAATGGCTGGTCAGGAACTTCTCCCTCAGACACCAAGAGCATCAATAATAACACCTCGTCGTCATTTCCTGAGCCCTTCCTGGGTGGGGATCAGACTCTGAACACATCACCTCCTCCACTCCTCTCAGCCCTGAAACCAACTCCATTTTGCAGACACGAGATTCAGATTCAGAGGAGGAGGTGACCGCCTACGTGGGGTTCAAACAGGGCCAGGACTGGGACCCAGAACCTACTGAGCCCCAAATCTCTTCCCTTCACCACCACTATTCCACTACCCTCAACAGCAGTGGGCCTGGGAGTGATGACCCAGGGCTGTTCTGGGGGCTATGGGGTGACAGCCCCTGGAGAGCCCCACAGTCTAGGTAACCTCAGGAGGCCACGCCACAGGAGAGTCCTGGATGGAGGGCAGGTCCATCTGTTTCAGTCCCTTCCCCCTGCTTACTTTCGCATCAGCCAAAAAAATTCCCAGAACAGCCAGCGTGAAATCAGTCCCAAAGGGCTGTGGGCACGGCCCCACACAGAAGCCAGACCCCCTTGAAGGGAGTGATCCCCAGGAAGTTCAGACCCCCTCCACTTGGGGGCTGAGTCACAAGTCAGAAACCCACTCACAATAGCATGGACTTGGGTTTAAAAATACTTGGCTGAGCGGAAACAAGGTTACTGCCTGAGGGCAGATCTCTTTCCGGAGGAGGAGGGGAGCACTGAGACCTTGGGCAGCCCCGGAGGAAGCGGAAACCCGGGCTTTCAAACAAGTAGGCAGGAGAGGAGGTGAAAGGAGAAGGCCCCTGGCCCAGGGAGGGGCAAGAAGGCCTGGGAGGGCTCCTGCCTCACTTAACCTGGGCTTCCTCTCAACCAGGCAGGGAGGGCGGAATATCACATCACTCCTAAAGCCAGCGTATGGCAGAGGCATCTAAGCTCTGCACAGCAGCTGCCAAGGCCCTCTGTGCGCTTGAGGGGTCTAAGAAGACTTGGGGATTGGTCCTCAGCAATAGCAAGAGACAAAGGGGACCTGTATTAATTTATCTCATTTTATTTTTAAAATCACCCTCCATAAGGCATACGCTTTGACATAGTAATTCCCTTTGAAAGTCTAGCCTAGGCCGGGCATGGTGGCTCACACCTGTAGTCCCAGCACTTTGGGAGGAGGAGGTGGGCAGATCACCTGAGGTCAGGAGTTAGAGACCAGCCTGGCCAACATGGCAAAACCCCGTCTCTACTAAAAAGACAAAAATTAGCCCAGGCGCGGTGGCAGGCATCTGTAATCCCAGCTACTCAGGAGGCCAAGGCAGGAGAATCACTTGAACCTGGGAGGCAGAGGTTGCAGGGAGCCGAGATGGTGCCACTAAACTCCAGCCTGGGCAAAAAAGTAAGACTCCATCTGAAAAAAAAAACGTCTAGCCTGAAAAATAATTTAAAAGACAGCAACAACCGCGTGCAGTGGCACATGTCTGTAATCGCAGCACTTTGGGAGGCCAAGGTGGGTGGATCAATTGAGGTCAGGAATTCCAGGAATTCCAGACCAGTCTGGCCAACATGATGAAACCCCATCTCTATTAAAAATAGAAATTTATATATATATATATATATATATATATATATATATATATTAGCCCAGCATGGTGGCGCACACCTGTAATCTCAGCTACTCAAGAGGCTGGGGCAGAAGAATCACTTGAACCCAGGAAGCAGAGGTTGCAGTGAGCCGAGATCACACCACTGCACTCCAGTCTGGGGGACAGAGTGAGACTCCATCTCAAATAAAACAAAATACAGCAAGAACTGTACAAAGCTGTTCATCAAGATACAGTCAGCTCTGTAAAAACCCTAATTTTGAACCTATCAACTTTGCTTCAACACCATCGACATGCCAGGGAATGATTCTTTGCATTAGCTAAGGTCGTGTTTGCTTACGTACAGAAACAGCAAGTGAATGCAGTAGGTGAATGCAGAAAACTGCTTTCAGCTGATCCGGGTGTCGAAGGAATGCACAAAACACACAGGCATACACCTCCAACATCCATCAACCACCTTTGAGCCCCACCCATGTGCATCTGCCATCAGACGACACGCACATGCACCTCCTTCCACAGCCTCCCACACTGCTGCCTTCCCAGCACCCACGCCCCACCCATGTGGCACATCTTTTTTAAGTAAAATGCCTACTTACTGCAGCGTTTGTGTGTGTGTGTGTGTCTTCTCCACGTAACTTGTGTAAAACTGCACTACTAGTTTTTAGATTCTGAACTTTTTTTAAAAGATGCCACTGATGAAGTTCTTGAGTGCTGTGCTCTCAACCCCATTCTAGTTTTTTCTGCATGATCTTGCATAGCTCTGTGATTTTTACAAAGGCATTATTGTCTTCTATTACATATTAAGTAAAGTGCCTAGCACCATGCCTGGCATATGATTATTTAATCTATTTTAAATTTTTTTTATTTTTTTGAGACAGAGTCTTGCTCTGTCCCCCAGGCTGGAGTGCAGTGGCATGAGCTCAGCTCACCTGACTGCAACCTCTGCCTCCCGGGTTCAAGCGATTCTCCTGCCTCAGTCTCCCCGATTAGCTGGGATTACAGGCGCCTGCCACCACGCCAGGCTAATTTTTGTATTTTTAGTAGAGACAAGGTTTTGCCATGTTGTCCAGGCTAGTCTCGAACTCCTGACCTCAGGTGACCCTCCCACCTTGGCCTCCCAAAGTGCTATGATTACAGGTGTGAGCCACCGTGCCTGGCCATATTTTATAACTTCTTAATAGTAAATAACAGTAATAATAATAAGGGGTAGATAATTACTTAAATATCCAATAAGATTAGGGTCAAGACGGCCAGGCACAGTGGCTCACACCTGTAACCACAGCATTTTGGGAGGCCGAGGCAGGTGAATGAAATGAGATCAAGAATTCGAGACCAGCCTAGCCAACATGGCAAAACCCTGTTTCTATTAAAAACACAAAAATTGGCTGGGCATGGTGGCGTGCACCTGTGGTCCCAGCTACTTGGGAGGCTGAGGCAGTTGAATCAGTTGAACCTGGGAGGCAGAGGTTGCAGTGAGCCAAGATTGTGCCATTGCATTCCAGCCTGGACGACAGAGCCAGACACTGTCTCAAAAAAAAAAAAAAAGGATTAGGATTAAGAGGGCCCTGAGCCATCCCAGAAGGTATGTGTGAAACATTTAGAACAATACAGTTTAGAAATGAAAGATACCATAAAACACTGTAGATACACATGATTACAACCAAGGAGGAAAAAAAAACTCACCATAACATCAAAAGTCTAGAAGGAAATACATCAAAATGTCAACAGACATTGATGGAACCTAAAGTAATTTTTTTCTTAATTGTTGCTATTTGTTTGGTAAACTCAATTTTGCAAAATAATAAATCTTTTAAAGGTTTAAAAAGGCCGGGCTTGGTGGCTCATCCCAGTAATCCCAGCACTTTGAGAAGCCGAGGAGGGCAGATCACAAGGTCAAGAGTTTGAGACCAGCCTGGCCAACATGGTGAAATCCTGTCTCTACTAAAAATACAAAAATTAGCTGGGCATGGTGGTGCACACCTGTAATCCCCGCTACTTAGGAGACCAAGGCAGGAGAATCGCTTGGACCCGGAAGGTGGAGGTTGTAGCGAGCCGAGACTGCCCACTCTAGCCTGGGTGACAGAGCAAGACTCCATCTCGAAAAAGAAAGTTTGAAAACAACAAAAAATCAAAACCAAAGCAATTTTCTATTTTTTTGTTTGTTTGTTTTGAGACAAGGTCTCAGGGTCTCATTCTGATACCCAGGCTGGAGTGCAGTGGCAGGATCTCAGCTCACTGCAACCTCTGCCACCCAGACTCAAGTGATCCGCCCACCTCAGCTTCCTGAGTAGCTGGGACCACAGGCCCATGGCACCACGCCCAGCTAATTTTTTATTTTTTATGTTTTTTGAGATGGAGTTTCACTCTTTAGCCCAAGCTGGAGTGCAGTAGCGCTATCTCAGCTCACTGCAACCTCCACTTTCCAGTTTCAAGCGATTCTCCTGCCTCAGCCTCCTGAGTAGCTGGGATTACAGATGCCCACCACCATGCCCGGCTAATTTTTATATTTTCAGTAGAGACTCAGTTTCACCATGTTGGCTAGGCTGGTCTCGAACTCCTGACCTCATGATCCAGCTGCCTTAGGGATTACAGGTGTGAGCCACCGTGCCCGGCCAATTTTTTTGCATTTTTGGTGGAGATGGAGTTTCATCATGTTGCTCAGGCTGGCAAAGCAATTTTTAAGAAGGATACAAGGCTCAGTGGCTCATACCTGTAATACCAGCACTTTGGAAGGCTGAGGCAGGAAGATCACTAGAGTGTAGGAGTTCAAGACCAACCTGGACAATATAAGACCCAATCTCTACAAAATTTACACAATATAAGACCCAATCTCTACAAAATTTAATCTCTACAAAAATTAAAATTAGTCAGGAGGGGTGGTGTGTGTCCGTAGTCCCAGCTACTCTGGAGGCTGAGGCAGGAGGATCCCCTGAGTCTAGGAGTTTGAGGCTACAATGAGCAATGATGGTGCCACTGCACTCCAGTCTGTGTGACAGAGTAAGACACTGTCTCTAAAAACAAACAAAAAGAAGCAGAAAAATCATCTCAGCCTGCTAACCCAACTCCTTTCATTTCTCATGTTCCCTGTCCACACTGGGTGTTTATCTGTGCTGCCTGCTGCTATGACAACAAGCACACTCCACTAAAGTCAGCTTTTCCCACTCAACCTATCACCTTTTCCCCTTTTTACCTCCTCTTCAAAATGAAGATTATTTTCAGTAATAAGAATTTTAAAACCATATAGCTTGTAAACCTTACTTTTTTTTTTTTTTTTTTGAGACAGAGCCTCGTTCTGTTGTGCAGGCTGGAGTGCCAGAGGCACAATCTCGGTTCTCTGCAACCTCTGCCTCCCAGGTTCAAGCAATTCTCCTACCTCAGCCTCCCGAGTAGCTGGGATTACAGGCTTACAGGCATGTGTCACAATGCCCGGCTAATGTTTTGTATTTTTAATACAGATGGGGTTTCACCATATTGGCCAGGTTGGTCTTGAACTTCTGACTTCATGATCCACCCACTCAGCCTCCCAAAGTGCTGGGATTACAGGCTAGGATTACCGCACCTGCACCTGGCCCAGTTTGTATTCTGGTAATGAACTAAGATGGTTTTCTTTTGAAACCAATTTGCAATCACATAGGGATTGGGTGAGAATGAGCTTGACTTTGCACAAAATTAATCCCATCCTCCTACTTTTCTCCTGAGGCAGATAGATAAAGACTTATCAGGGAGAAGAGGAAAAAAGAGGCTTGATATCGTGGAGATTGCTAACGTGAAGACTCACCAGGAAATCTGGAATCATAGAGTCCTCCCCAGCAGTGTTGACAAATTCAAATTTCCAAGGCCCAGAAAGACCTCAAGAAGCCTTCACCACTTAGGCTGTCAGAAGGAAAACGGTACTGCTGGCAGTCCCTCCTCAGCTCCCTGCCAACTGCTTTCTCAGGTGCCGTGTCAAAACGGAATCTCTGGTTCCAGCCACAAAACCAAGATGAAATGTTTGGTTTGGGTTACTTCAGTGACCAGGCCAGGGAACAACCACATGGGCAGGAGTCGTGGTTCTTGATTAGAGGGGTCTTTAGTAAAAGCAATACCTGCTTCGACTTCAGCCAGGCGGGGTGAGTCAACAGCACCTCTCCAGAGTAGGGAGGCTGGGTGACAGGGATCTCTGATCCAGGATGCATCTTCCTTAGCTGGTGACTAAGGAAAAAGTGTTCAACTGAGGCCCAGAGCCCTAGATGCTAGTCCCTTCTCTTCTCTGGGCACCAAGGCATATGGGGTTGGCTGAGGTCAGAGGGGCACGTGCTAAGGCCAAGTAGGTAATAGAATAGATTGCTCAGGTCTATCAGCCATCACATAGCTCTCTTGGTCTGGCTCTCCCTTAAGAGAAAACCGTGGATTCAGAGGTAGGGGGAGAGGGCTGTGGTGGAGCCAGCTCACAACTTTGAGAATTAAAGTCACTTTTTTGTTGTGGTTGTTGTTTTTGAGATGGAGTCGCCCTCTGTCACCCAGGGTCAAGTGCAGTGGTGCAATCTTATCACTGCAATCTCCACCTCACGGGTTCAAGCAATTCTCCTGCCTCAGCCTCCCAAGTAGCTGGGATTATAGGCATGTACCACCACACCCGGCTAATTTTTTATTTTTGCATTTTTAGTAGAGTTGGGGTTTTGCCATGTTGCCCCAGCTGGTCTCAAACTCCTAACCTCAAGTGATCCACCCACCTTGGCCTCTTGAAGTGCTGGGATTACAGGGGTGAGCCACGGCACCTGGCCCTGGAGTCACTTTAAAAAACTGACTTTCCACATGCTTTGGAGAACCAAGAGGAGACGGTATAGCTTGTGAATTGGATGAGTTCCTTTGTATGAAACTTTCACAGTAGCAGGGGAGTCTTACCCAGCTAAAGCAGGCGGAAACACAACCGAAAATGACAAGGGGAAATCTTACCAGCATAAAAGCAAAGTTCTGCATTTAAGTTTAAAGGAAGATGAACCCTGTGAAGCCAGGATACACTGCAGGGAAGGGCACAAGAAGGCAATTGAAAGCCCCTAACGAAGAAACAAAAAAGGAAAAAAAAACATATTGAGAGCCAACAGCATACACTATAAACACCAACTGAACGTTCTGGAGAAAGTGGGTCCTGTGGTGAGCTGACCAAAGGTCCAGCTGCCTTCATGGCAGTCAGAGCACAGCTGCAGGAGCAGGCTCTATCTAAGTCAGGGAAGGGCACTGACACTGTCCAGGGAGAGGTACAAAGCTGAGGACCATTCTCTGGTGCCACTAGGAGGAAGATGCAGCTCTGAGAATAGTAAAGAAAAGGTGTGCTGAGAAGAGGGTGAGCTGGCTGCCCTCAAATATGCACAAGGCCCTCAGGCACAGGAGGACAGCAGATCGAGGCAGTCCAAAAGCACTGCCTCTCATCACAAGACCTCTTCCTACAGGAAGTGTGGGCTCAGACAGAAGGTGGTCTGATAACAGGAAGTGTGGGCTCAGACGGAAGGTGGTAAGGTAACAAAAGAGGCACCAGACCAAGCATGGTGGCTCACGCCTGTAATCCTAGCACTTTGGAAGCCCAAGGCAGGTAGATGATCACTTGAGGTCAGGAGTTCAAGATCTGCTTAGACAACATGGTGAAACCTTGTCTCTACTAAAAACACAAAAATTAGCCAGGCGTGGTGGCTGAGGTAGGAGAATCACTTGAACCTGGGAAGTGGAGGCTGTAGTGAGCTGAGATCAAACCACTGCACTCCAGCTTGGGTGCCAGAGTGAGACTCCGTCTCAAAAAAAAAAAAAAAAAAAAAAAGAGGCACCAGATGGGCCTGGTTGGTCTCAAAATTGCCACCACTCCAGGTCAGGTGCCATGGTTCACGCCTATAATCCCAACGCTTTGGGAGGCTGACAGGCTGACCTCATGAGCTCAGGAGTTCATGACCAGCCTGGGCAACATGACCAAACCCCAACTCTACAAAAAACACAAAATGTAGCCAGGCTGTGGTATGCACCTGTAGTCCTAGCTACTCAGGAGGCTGAGGCATGAGAATCGCTTGAGCTCAGGAGGCAAAGGTTGCAGTGAGCCAAGATCGTGCCACTGTACTCCAGACTGGGCAACAGAGGAAAATCCCATCTCGAAAAAAAAAAAAAAGAAAAGAAAAAGAAAAACATTGCCGCAACACCAAGCCTCTAGGGCAATAAATCTCAAACCTATTTGCTTAGGAATCACCCGGGATCTTATTAAAATGTAGACTCTAATTCAGCAGGTCTGAGCTGGGCCTCAGATTGTTCACTTCTATTTTTTTTTTTTTTTTTTTTTTTTTTGCTGACAGAGTTTTGCTCTTGTCGCCCAGGCTGGAGTGCAGTGGTGCGATCTTGGCTCACTGCAACCTCTGCCTCCTGGGTTCCAGCAATTCTCCTGCCTCAGACTCCGGAGTAGCTGGGACTATGGGCACGAACCACCACACCCGGCTAATTTTTTGTATTTTTAGTAGAGACGGAGTTTCACCATGTTGGTCAAGATGTTCTCCATTTCCTGACCTTGTGATCTGCCCAACTTGGCCTCCCAAAGTGCTGAGGCTACAGGCGTGAGCCACCGCTCCCGGCTGAGATTTTTCCCTTCTCACAAGCTCCTAAATGATGCTGTTATTGGTCATCTAGGAATAACTTTGGTAACTAGACGATAGACCACTTTCAAGTCAGAGGAAAAGGCTGGAGAAGCCTTCTCTGTGGTCCAGCCTCCTAGAAGGGCAATTCTGGGGTCAGAGTGGCCTACAAGCTACAGGAGACCCACGAAGGAGGAGGAGGGTGGCTTAGGAGAGAGGTGCTCTCCTGGAGATATACACGAATTTAACAAGTGGGAGTCTCCCAGTAAAAGCTTTCTTAGGGGAAAGAGGGGAATCAAGCTGTAGTGTTGGCTCCCTAAAACAATTCAGCAGCTCAGAATTCTCCCAACAACAGAAACCAGCGTTCTCCTATCTCACTTCTCTAGATTCAATCAGCTGTGCCCCATCCACTCCGCAAAAGCTCTCTGCCCCGTCTTTCTTTAGGGGAGAGGTGACTGCAGGCTGAGAGACTCTCCAGCTGTGACTCAGACCGACGGAATCAAATGTGTTCCCCGCGGCTCGGCATTCACCAGACGCGGACCTCCCCCTCTGCCCGGCCCCACTCTCACTCCAGAGGCCATCCCTCGCCCACCCCGCTTCCCAGTCTCTGGCTCATCTTCAGATGTGTCCCCAACTCCCAACCCTTCCAAGCGCAGTCGAGTTTCTCGGTCCCCGTCGCCTCGATATTCCCACAGCATCTGTGTGGTCTCTCTTTTAAAAAAGTGTGCCCCGTATCAGTTTTACGGAAGGTCCTCGGAAGGTGCCTCGAGTGGCCCTCTCGGATGCTGAGGTCCTGTCAGCGCCCCTTTGTCTCCCCGTGCGGCGCCGAGCGCAGTGCGGGACGCACAGGAAGTGCTCTGAAACAGGGCCGGGGCGGGGGCGGCAGCCGTGCCCAGAGGCGGCGCCCAGAGCGCAGTGAGTCGGCCGGGTTGAGTGCTGTTCCCCCCAAAAAACAAGAGTCACCGGGACTGGGGCCAGGAACCCAGAGTTCAGAGCCAGGCAGCTCCCGGAGCCACAGCCAAGCTGGCCGGGGCCGGGGCTGGCGCCCCTTCCTTCCGGAGCCCCTCGACGCGTGCCCGACCATCCACCTCCGCGCCCTCACCTTGTAAACTTTGCCGAAGGCGCCGTCGCCCAGTTCGCCCACGATCTCCCACACTTCGTTGGGGTCCAGGTCGCGGCGGACATGCTCATATTCGCGGGACTTTCTCTTCTCGAAGGTAGACAGGCGCAAGATGCGGCGGAAATTGGCGAAAGCCATGGCCAGGGGCGCGGTGGCGCCGGCTCGGGCTCCGGCTCGGGCTGTGGCTCCGGCGGCCGCGAGGAGAAGGAGGAGGAGGGGGAGTTGGAGGACGCCGCGACTCTCGGGGTTCTCCCCAGATCCGCCCTTCCCCGCAGCCCGACCTCAGTCAAGTGTGCTTCGGGCAGCGCAGCGCCGGGAGCACCCGGAACCGCGCAGGCGGCCGCGTCCCTGCCCCCACCCTGTCCGGTCCCCGGGGCCACCTCCCTCGTGCCGGCCCCGCAGCCCCCGCCGGCTCTGCCCGCGAGAGCCCGGACCCGTTCCGGCGGACAGTCCCCGCGCCCGCCCACCGGCCGGGCTCCACCTGCCGCTCCCCGGCAGCGCCCCGAGACCCCCTAATTGGCTGAGGGTGCTCCCCGGCTCCGCCTGTCGCCGCAGGGCACTCTGGAAACTGTAGTCCCCGCACACCCCGCGCCGCGAGCCGCGGGCCGGGCTTTGGAGAAGCTTCGGGGACCGCTGGGTGCGACCGCTCGTGGTCTCAGGAGCCCTCCCGCCACGCCGCGTGACTCCCAAAACTTTTGTGGGGGCGAGCGGGACGGCGACTTGGCATTTCGCGAGCGCCCACGGATCGCTGTCAGCGCCCAGACGGTGAACCTGCACTCATTCATTTAATCCTCCCGCAGCTGTCCCGCTAGGCTGCCCTTGCCCCCACTTTTCCGATAGGAACGCCGGCGGGCGAGGGCACTCGCCCGGGGCGCACACCCCGGCTTCCCGTCCGCTGCGTGTTCCTCGGCGCGGTGCTGCCTCCTAGTGTGCGGTGGGGAGCGCCGGGGCAGCCGCCGCCGGTCCCGCAGGCTGGGCTTTCCAGAGACTCCCCTCCGCGATCCGAAAACCTGCCAGGATTAGAGGGCTGGGAGAACGAGCTCCTTTGGCACTGATTTATCTTTTACTTCATGATGGATTTGCAGATGTATCTGCATAGTAAATAAAAACTTTGTTTTAATTTTTAATTTCCCAGTTTCAAAAAAGATGAGCGCAGTCCATACAGATCAAACTCAAGTCTTCTTTGAGCACCTTCATCCTGGATCCTGGCCCCTTGAGTCACTTTGCTCCTGCTGTTGCCTGTTTGTCCTATAGGCGGTTATAACATGCTTTTACCTAAATCTACCGAGAGGGCGGGGAGACGGGCAATCTGTAAGGCTTATTATGGGGACCCTCCCTCATAAACAAATTGAGTCTTCACGAATGTCACACTTTAATTTCCCCAACCCCAGAGAATGGCCATGTTGATGTGTTTTCGCCCCTTCCTCGATGCTTTGTTCGAAAATATCCCTTGAGCGGTGTGCAAACACCAAGCACGGTTTTCCACTGGGAAAGCCAGCTGAAGAAGCCTGCGATGCTGGTAGTGGTCGGCGCAGAGGGTGTGCTGGCCGTCAGATGCTTCCACAGTTGCAGGAGTGCCTGGAGTTGTAGAGTGTCTTTATCTGTAAAGGAAGGATGTGCCACTCAACGCTGACTGTTCTCACTGAGTCAGGCGCTGTCTGAACCTCCCAGAACATGCTGAAAGGCAGGTCTTTCATTTGTTTCAGAACATTTGGCCAACTATACGAAGGGGGTGGGAAGACCAAGAGGGTTGCTTCCATGCTAGGAGATGAAGGCTCTGACTTCCCAGAATATTGTAGGCCTGGAGGACTCTGAAAGTCAGAAGACTCTGACAAGCTCTGAGAGCTTGGGTTGGGGGAGGGAGGGAGGGAGTAGGAGGGGCCCAGGCACGGTGGCTCACGCCTGTAATCCCAGCGCTTTGGGAGGCCGAGGTGGGCGGATCATGAAGTCAAGAGATCGAGACCATCCTGGCCAACATGATGAAACCCCGTCTTTACTAAAAATACAAAAATTAGCTGGGCTTGGTGGCTTGTGCCTGTAGTCTCAGCTACTCGGGAGGCTAAGGCAGGAGAATCACTTGAACCCGGGAGGCGGAGGTTGCAGTGAGCCGAGATCGCACCACTGCACTCCAGCCTGGCTACAGAATGAGACTCTGCCTCAAAAAGAAAGAAAGAAAGGAGAAATAAAAATAAAGAGGTTCCTTCAATAAGTGAAAGAAGCCAGACACAAAAGGCCCTGTGTTCTACAAATTTCCATTTATATGAAATGTCTAGAAAAGGCAAATCCATACAGACAGAAAGTAGATTAATGGTCGCTTGGAGCTGGTGTGAAATGGATATTAACTGCACACGAACAATAAACAGTCTAATTGGGGTGGTGAAAATGTTCTAAAACTGCACAGTGGTGACAATTTCATAACTTGGTAAATTTGCCAAAAATAACTGAATTGTAAACTTTCATTTTTATAAATGGATAAATTTTATGTGTAAATTATACCTCAGTAGCATTGTAAGAAACACACTGAGGTTTAATAGAATCAACACTACTTCTTTGAAATAACTAATAGACAGACTAGTCAAAGAAAAAAAAAGGGCCAGGCGCTGTGACTCACGCCTGTAATCATGGCACTTTGGGAGACGAAGTGGGTGTATCACCTGAGGTCAGGAATTCAAGACCAGCCTGGCCAAAACGGCAAAACCTCAGCTCTACTAAAATACAAAACTTAGCTGGGCGGGGTGGTACGTGCCTGTAATCCCAACTACTTGGGAGGCAGAAGCAGAAGAATCACTTGAACTCGGGAGACGGAGGTTGTAGTGAGCCAAGATCGTGCCACTGCACTCCAGCCTGAGGAACACGGCAAGACTCTGTCTCAAAAAAAAAGAAAAGAAAAAGAAAAAAGGAACTGGTGAAAGAAATAAATATTCACTGGAAGAAACAAAAATGAAAAGGAAATATATTATTAGACACTGTAGATATTTTGAAAATCACAAAGTGATATTTTAGACAAATTTATGTGAATAAATGTTTTAATTTACATAAAATGGGTAATTATTGAGAAGAAAATATAAATGATAGGTAAAAGATAAATAACTTCAATAAGAAATAAAAACCTAAATAAACCAGTAACCAATAAAGAAATCAAATCAAGAATAAGGCTGGGCACGGTGGTTTATGCCTGTAATCCCAGCACTTTGGTAGGCTGAGGTAGGTGGATCACCTGAGGTCAGGAGTTCAAGACCAGCCTGGGCAACATGGTGAAACACCCTCTCTACTACAGAACCAAAGCTCACTGCAGTTTCAAACTCCTGGACTCAAGCAATCCTCCTGTCTCAGCCTCCCAAGTAGCTAGGACTATAGGCCTGGCTTATTTTCTATTTTGTAGACACAGAGTCCCACCATGTCACTCAAGCTGATCTCAAACACCTGGCCTCAAGCAATCCTGCCTTGGCCTCCCAAATTTCTGTGATGACACAAGTGAGCCACCGTGCCAGCCTGGGAGCTTCTTTGCCCTTTCTTTTATTTTCTTTTATTTATTTATTTATTTATTTTGAGACGGAGTCTTGCTCTGTCACCCAGGCTGGAGTCCAGTGGTACGATCTTGGCTCACTGCAACCCCCGTCTCCCAGGTTCAAGCGATTCTCCTGCTTCAACCTCCTGAGTAGCTGGGATTACAGGCATGTGCCACCACACCCAACTAATTTTTGTATTTTTAGCAGAGATGGGGTTTCACCACGTTGGCCAGGCTGGTCTCGAACTCCTGACCTCGTCTCCCAAAGTACTGGGATTACAGATGTCAGTCATCAAGCCCAGCCAGAAATGCTACTAATTTTATTCAGTGATTTTGTATCCAGAAACTTTGCACCCAGCTCTTGTTTGCCCTTTCTAGGCACACCACTCTCCCAGCAACTCCACCTGTTCACCTGTTCTGGACTCACCAACCCAGAATCTCTTTGAATTCTATCCTTTTAGCTTTTTATGGAGGGCTCTTACATAGCCATGATTAATTAAATCACTGGCCATTAGTGATTGAGTTGATCTCCAGCCTCTCTCCCCTCCCTGGAAGTCAGTTGGATGGGGTGCTAAAAGTGCCAGCCTTTTAATCACATAGTTGGTTCCCTTGGCAACCAGCTCCCCATTTGTTGATTTCCAAAAGTCACTGATTTAACATAAATTCAGGTGTGGTTAAAAGGGGATTTTGCTGGGCACGGCAGCTCACACCTATAATCCCAACACTTTGAGAGGCTGAGGCAGGTGGATCACCTGAGACCAGGAGTTCAAGACCAACCTGGCCAACATGGTGAAACCCCATCTCTACTAAAAATGCAAAAAATTAACCGGGTGTGGTGGTGGGCACCTGTAGTCCCAGCTACTTGGGCGGCTGAGGCAGGAGAATCACTTGAACCCGGGAAGTGGAGGTTGCAGCGAGCCAAGATCCCGCCATTGCACTCCAGCCTGGACAACAAGAGCAAAACTCCATCTCAAAAAAATAAATGGGGAAGGGGCTTTTTATGAATGAAAACAAAAGAGGCTTCTTTCATCTTTCTAGCTCTTATCACTTGGGAAATTATAGGGTTTATGAGCTGGGTGCCAGGAACCAGGGAAGACCAAATGTATATTTCTTATTCTAAATCATAGTCTCAGAGTAGTGTTTTCTTGTTCTAGGCTTTTGCCAGAACAAGTTCCCTGAGTACTTAGAAAAAAGGGCCAAGAAATCAAACAGAGTCAATAGGCTCACAGGCTAAAAAGTAAGGCAGAGTCCAGATTACGATCTCCGAATACAATTTTTTTTACTAAATAATATCATGGTTCCTTGGAGAAGTACGTTGTAGGTCTGAGATAGGAAATGTCTGTCCTATCCTCACATTAATATCCATACCTCTGCCTTGAAAGAGAATACGCGATGTGTACAGGTGGCAAATATGCACATATAACAATGCTCAGTGTCATTAGTCGATTTGGGAAAGCATATAAAAATCATTGACTTTGGCCAGGCGCAGTGGCTCATGCCTGTAATCCCAGCACTTTGGCAGGCAGGGGCAGGTGGATCACCTGAGGCCAAGAGTTCGAGACCAGCCTTACCAACATGGTGAAATCCCATCTCTACTAAAAATACAAAAAAATTAACTGGGCGTGGTGGCACGTACCTGTAATCCCAGCCACTTGGGAGGCTGAGGCAGGAGAATTGCTTGAACCCAGGAGGCAGGTTGCAGTGAGCCAAGACTGCACCACTGCACTCCAGCCTGGGCGAGAGAGAGACCCTGTCTCAAAAAGAAAAAAAATCACTGAGTTGGCCATGCAGGGTGTCTCATGCCTGCTATCCCAGTGCTTTGGGAGGCCAAGGTGGGAGTATCGCTTAAGGCCAGGAGTTTAACAGCCTGGCAACATAGTGAGATGTCACCTTCACAAAAAAATTTAAAACTTGGCTGGCCATGGTGGCACATACCTATAGTTCTAACTGCTTGAGGGGGCTGACCCAGGAGAATTACTTGAGCCTATGAGTTTGAAGCTGCAGTGAGCTATGATCATGCCAGTGCACTTCAGTCTGGGTGCAAACAAAACCTTAATATCTTCATAGCTTAATACAACGAAGATTGATTTTTTTTATGCCATCGATTGGCAGGGAGGATTAGCTCACTGCAGTTCAAACTCCTGGGCTCAAGTAATTCTCCTGGGTCAGCCCCCCAAGCAGCTAGGACTACAGATATGTGCCATCACGGCCAACCAAGTTTTTAATTTTTTTGTGAAAGCGACATCTCACTACGTTGCCCAGGCTGTTCTTAAACTCCTGGCCTTAAGCAATACTCCCACCTTGGCTTCCCAAACAACTGGGATAATAGGTGGGAGACACCCGCCGTGGCTAACTCAGTTTTTTTTTTTTCTGAGGCAGTCTTGCTCTGACTCACAGGCTGGAGTGCAGTAACAATCTTGGCTCACCGCAACCTCTGCCTCCTGGGTTCAAGCAGTTCTCCGGTCTCAGCCTCTGAAGTAGCTGGGACTACAGGTGTGCGCCACCATGCCCCGCTAAGTTTGTATTTTTAGTAGAGATGGGGTTTCCCCATATTGGTCAGGCTGTGCTTGAACTCCTGACCTCTGGTGATCCTGCCGCCTCGGCCTCCCAGAGTGCTGGGATTACAGGCCTGAGCCACTGCACTCAGCCTACTTCAGGTGTCCGTTCTGCTAGTCTTGTGAAACTGCTGCCTGGAATTTTCTATTCTCCTGTGACCTGTATTATTTCTGCCTCGCTGGCATTGGAAAAAGAGTTAGTTCTGATATGCAGGGAATTTTTTGTTACAGTAGTCATTAGTACTTGTGAAGCAGGTTTACTGTGAACTGGTTACCAATTTGTTTGAGTCTAGTGAGACAGAACACCCATACGCAAGTTACATGAAGCGAGTTTATTACTTAGACATAGGCAGCAAGGGACCACAGAAGCCTAGGATGCATGTGAACCAGTCCCCCTAGGGTCAGAAAAACTGCATGGGCTGGAGTCTCATCTGTGCATACCCACTTCCACTGCACCTGAGGGAAAGCAGCCTACCCAAAAAAAATTGAGGTTTTTTTTTTTGTTTTGTTTTTTGTTTTTTGAGACAGAGTCTCACTGTTGCCTAGGCTGGAGTGCAGTGATACAATCTCAGCTCACTGCAAACTCTGCCTCTCAGATCCAAGTAATTCTCCTGCCTCAGCCTATGAGAAGCTGAGATTACAGGCACCTGCCACCACACCCAGCTAACTTTTGTATTTTTAGTTGAGATGGGGTTTTACCACATTGACCAGGCTGGTCTCGAACTCCTGATCTCGGGTGATCGACCTGCCTCAGCCCCGCAAAGTGCTGGGATTACAGAAGTGAGCCATGGTGCTGGCCCCACCTTGAGTTTTACACCCTGGGGAAACATGACTAAACCGGCCTTTGGTTTTATGCCCTGGGGAAACGACTTGCTGGGCTAAAGCATTGAAGTCATTCTGTTTCTAGTGGGGGAGACAGGAATAGCGCTCTGGTTGTTCTGGCCAGCCTCTCCTTGTCTCAGGCTGTATTCACAGCACATTCTACATTTATTCTTGAGAATCCAAATGAGAAATCAATGTGCACTGGGTTGTCCAGGGCCACCCAGAGAGCTGTCCTGCATTACTGTGGAGACAAAAGTGACTCCATCTTGGATGCTAATCTGCCATGTTGACTTCTAAGTAACCCCAGTCCCACGAATGACCCCTGATTCCTACTTTATTTAATGTCCTTTAGTGAAAGAACATATACTCACTATGAATCCTGCCTTTAGATCAACGCAACCTTGATATTATCATACAAATTATAGGCTGTGCTGCACATAGCTTTCTTGCCTTTTCTGGGGGATTGCCTTTCATTGTCTCTAGCGCACATACCTCCTTTCCCCATGGTAGGTGAGCCCTGGGTCTGGAGAGTAGTGGGACGGAGTTCTATATGCCTATGGCCACCCAGGACCATGCTTCTGCCTGTAAGTTCCCCAATAAATCACCCTCTACCAACAAACTGAATTTGGCTTCTCAGCTCCTTCTGTGTTTAGGGGTCACTTTGCATAGATGGCCCTTTCACAGAACAAGTACTCATCCTAACTAATATAATGGAGAAATGCAGTTAAGTATGACACCTTTCCCCCTACCGCCTCAGCAGCAATGCGTCTCTTCCCTGTGTTCTGGGAGAGAGAATCATGAATTTTTTTTTTTTTTTTTTTTTTTTTTGAGAGAGAGTCTCACTCTTTCACCCAGGCTAAGGTGCAGTGGCATGATCTCGGCTCACTGCAGCCTCTGCCTCCCAGGTTCAAGCAATTTTTCTGCCTCAGCCTCCCGAGTACCTGGGACTACAGGTGTGCACCACCACACCTGGCTAATTTTTGAATTTTTGGTAGAGATGGTGTTTCATCATGTTGGTCAGGCTGGTTTTAAACTCCTTACCTCATGATGTACCTGCCTCGGCCTCCCAAAGTGCTGGGATTACAGGCATCAGCCACCGCGCCTGGCCTAATTTTTGTCTTTTTAGTAGAGACCAGGTTTCACAATGTTGGCCAGGCTGGTCTTGAACTCCTGACCTGAGGTGATCCTCCTGCCTCAGCCTCCCAAAGTGCTGCGATTACAGGTGTGAGCCACCACACTCAGCCTTTAGGGTTTCTTGTTTTGTTTTGTTTTTTGTTTTGTTTTTTTGAGGTGGAATCTCGCTCTGTTGCCCAGGGCAGAGTGCAGTGGCATGATCTTGGCTCACTGCAACCTCCACCTCCTGGGTCCCAGTTCAAGCAATTCTCCCACCTCAGCCTCCCGGGTAGCTGGCAGTACAGGCATGTGCCACCATGCCCAGACAATTTTAAAATTTTCAGTACAGACGGGGTTTCACCATGTTGGCCAGGCTGGTCTTGAACTTCTGACCTCGTGATCCACCCACCTCCGCCTCCCAAAGTGCTGGGATTACAGGCCTGAGCCACTGCACCTGGGCAGGTTTTTAATTTTAATTTATTTATTGATGATTTACTTTTGTGGAGACAAAGTCTCGATCGGTCCACCCAGGCTGGAGTGGGGTGGCGTGATCTTGGCTCACTGCAACCTCTGCCTCCCGGGCTCAAGCAATTCTCCTACCTGGGTTTCCTGAGTAGCCAGGACTACAGGCACACACTACCATGCCCGGCTAATTTTAAATTTTAGTAAAGATGGGGTTACACCATGTTAGCCATGCTGGTCTTGTACTCCTGACTTCAGGTGATCACCTGCCTCGGCCTCCCAAAGTGCTGGGATTACAGACATGAGACACTGCACCCAGCCTATTTTATTTTATTTTATTTTTTGAGACAGGGTCTCACTCTGTCACCCAGGCTAGAGTGCAGTGGTGCAATCTCAGCTCACTGCAACCTCCACCTCCCAAATTCAAGTGATCCTTCGGCCTCAGTCTCCCAAGTAGCTGGGATTACAGGCATGTGCCACCATACCCAGCTAATTCTTGTATTTTTAGTAGAGACAGGGTTTCACCATGTTGGCCAGGCTGATCTGGAGCTCCTGACCTCGGGTGACCCACCTGCTTCAGACTCTCAGAGTGCTGGGATTACAGGCATGAGCCACTGTGCCTGGCCTCATTACTGATTTTTAGTTACTCTTATGGTTATTGGTTGATTCAGGTTTTAAACTCCTTTATAAATCAGTTTTCCTAGAAAAATTATTCTATGTATCTGTTTTGTTTTTTTTTTTGAGACAGAGTCTCACTCTGTTGCCCAGGCTGGAATGTAGTGGTGTGCGTGATCTCGGCCCCTGCAACCTCCACCTCCTGGGTTCAAGCAATTCTCCTGCCTCATTCTTCTAAGTAGCTGGGGTTATAGTTGTGCACCACCACGCCCA
Source organism: Cheracebus regulus (assembly GCA_963574635.1). NCBI lineage: Eukaryota > Metazoa > Chordata > Mammalia > Primates > Pitheciidae > Cheracebus > Cheracebus regulus. The sequence continues at coordinate 1,088 of CAUYQU010048810.1, read as the reverse complement.
GCTAATTTTGGTATTTTTAGTAGAGATGGGGTTTCACCATGTTGGTCCGGCTGGTCTCGAACTCCTGACCTTGTGATCCACCTGCTTCAGCCTCCCAAAGTGCTGGGATTACAGGTGTGAGCCACTGTGCCCAGCTTCTTCTTTTTTTTTTTTTTTTAGATGGAGTCTCACTCTGTTGCCCAGGCTGGAGTGCAGTGGTGTGATCTCAGCTTGCTGCAACCTCTGCCTCCTGGGCTCAAGCAATTCTCCTGCCTCAGCCTCCTGAGTAGCTGGGATTACAAGTGCGCACCACTGTGCCCAGGTAATTTTTGTATTTTCAGTAGAGATGAGGGTTTCACCATGTTGATCAGGCTGGTCTCGATCTCCTGACCTCAAGTGATCCACCCGCCTCAGCCTCCCAAAGTGCTAGGATTACAGGTGTGAGCCACTGCGTCTAGCCCTGTTCTATGTATCTGTGCTGTCCAGTATGATAGCCACTAGCCATACAAGACTGTTAAGCACTTGAAATGTAACTAGTCCAAATTGAGATGTGATGTATCTAAAATACACACGGGATTTTAATTTTTAAAAAAAGTTGATTACAAATTGAAATGATATTTTGGATATATTGGGTTAGATAAAATGTTATTCTTTTTTAAAATTTTCTTTGACAACTATTGTGTTGGATGAGATAAAATGTTATTAAAACCAATTTTACTTGATTGTTTTTGCTTTTTAAAAATGTGACCACCGGGCATGGTGGCTCACACCTGTCAACCCAGCACTCTGGGAGGCCGAAGAGGGTGGATTGCTTGAGCCCAGCAGTTTGAGATCAGCTTGGGCAACATGGAGAAACCCCATCTCTACCAAGAGTGCAAATATTAGCCTGGTGTGGTGGCATGCGCCTGTGGTTCCAGCTACTTGGTGGCTTGAGGTAGGAGGATTGCTGAGGCTAGGGGGTGGAGGCTGCAATGAGCAGCAATCGCCCCACCGCACTCCAGCCTGGGTGACAGAGCAAGACCTTGTCTTAAAAAGAAAGAGAAGAGAAAAAGGAGAGGAGAGGAGAGAGGAGAGGGGAGGGGTGAGAGGAGGGGAGGGGAGGGGAGAGG
>CAUYQU010048808.1:0-22369 GCA_963574635.1 Cheracebus regulus | reverse complement strand
TGGGCAATAAAACAAGAATCCCATTCTCTCTCCCTCTTTCTCTTCCTCTTTCTTTCTATCTTTCATTCTTTTTTTCTTTCTTTTGCTGTTTCTTTCTCCTTTTCTCTCTTTTTCTAAAATCTCTTCCTCTTTCTTTCTCTTTTTTTCTTTCTTTTGCTGTTTCTTTCTTTCTCCTTTTCTCTCTTTTTCTAAAATCTCTTCCTCTTCCTTTCTCTCTTTCATTCTTTTTTTTTAAAAAAAAAAAAAAAAAAGAAAGGAAAGTGCTGGACGGTGGGAAGTGCTGTGAGGCAGGTGATCCACAGTGTGGACAGTGGGGACAGGGAAGGTGGCTATTGTGTTGGGTGGTCAGTGTGCAGCTTGTTGGAAAGGTGACCTTTGAGGAAAGATTTGAGGTATATGTGAGTGTCACGAAGATGTCTGGGGAAGTTCTTTCCAGGCAGGGGAAACTCCACAGCAAAGGCAGGAGGCAGGAAGGTGTCTGTTCCCAGACGAGCAAGGAGGCCAGGAGGGCTGGACAGAGAGAAACTGAGGTGAGGGCAGCGGTGCGGCCACACGCCTCTGGGCCTGTAGGGAGTGGAGAAGGATCTGACCTTTGCTCTGAGTGAGATGGGAGTTAGAGGAGAGTTTTGAGGAGATGAGAACATGGTAGGTATGACTTCTTTTTTAAAAGGCTCTCTCTGATCATTGTGCCGAGAATGGAATTGAGAGGGGAGGGACAAGGGAGGCAGAAGGGAAAGTAGTAGGAAGCGAGTGCAGTATTCCAGGCTGGAAGTACCAGTTACCTGGACTGAGCTGTGGAAATAGTGGGATGTGATGGGATTCTGGATGCATTTTAAGATGGACTCACAGCATTTGCCAATGGATTGTATCTGTGGTGTGAGAAGGAAGAATCAAGGACACCCATAGTTGTAAAATGAGTGAGTAGAAGGAAGGGGGGAGCTGACGTCAGTGGAGATGGGGGGAGTCTGGCAGGAGCTTATTTTAGGAGGGGGTATCCCAGGCACTCAGTGGAGATGTCTATTAGGAATGCAGGTGAAGGAGCTGGGGTGGCAATTGGATGATCAAGTCCAGATTTTAGGGGAAAGGACTGGGCTGGAAAAACAGACTTAGGAGGTCACGCCGTATAAATGATACTTAAAAACTCAAGCATGGATGAGGGCACCAAGGCAGTGATTAGCTATAAAAGAGAACAAGAGAAAAGACTGGGCCCTGGACTTCCAGTGCTAAGGAATCTGGTCAGACCACACCCAGAGTAGACTGCACAGTTCTGACCACACGCCCAGAAGACAATTAGACAAAGACCTTCCCATGTGCACAGGAATCACCTGGACGTGGTGCTGAGATCCAGGTAGTTGAGTGGAGCAAGAGATTCTGGATTTATGACAAGGCTGGGGCTCCTGCTGCTGGTCTCCAGATCACACTTGGAGCAGCAAGAACACCAGGATCCCACATGTCTGTGCATCAGCCTCGCCTGTAGGGCTTGTTATATAAGCAGTTCATGGTCTTGTACATAATACTCTGAGCCAGAGGTTTTGGGGAGAGGTCTGAGTATTTTTTGAGCCCCCACCATCAATCCTGTTGCTTGGACAGATCAGTAATCACAGAGATCAGTGATCAGAGAGTGCCCAAAGTGTGTGGGTGAGGTAGGTTTTCAAATCCTGTTTAACAGCATTTTTTTTTCCTCAGAAAGAAAAGAAAGATAAGCTGGGATCTGAAACTTTTGACTTGCATCTGACGTGTGGACAGTCTTGTGGGACTGAGATTATAAGATGTGATGTTCTTCAAGATGAAATAAGCTGAGTGAATCGAAAAAAAAGAAAGAAATAAAAAGAAAAAAAAAAAAGAAAAAAAAAAAAAGATGTGATGTTCCCCATTGTTCTCTCCACCATGGGGTAGATGCCAGGTAGACAATTCAGGATGTGGCTCTCAGCTCTGTACAGAGAAACTTCTGAATGCTGCTCTCTGACACTCATCCACAGACTGATTTCTCACTGACTTTTTTTTTTGAGACGGAATCTCGCTCTGTCCCCAGGCTGGAGTGCAGTGGCATGATCTTGGCTCACTGCAACCTCCGCCTCCTGGGCTAAAGCGATTCTCTTGCCTCAGCCTCCCAAGCAGCTGGGATTACAGGTGCACACCACCACGCCCAGTTAATTTTTGTATTTTTAGTAGAGACAGGGTTTCACCATGTTGGACAAGATAGTCTCGATCTCTTGACCTCATGATCCGCCCGCCTCAGCCTCCCAAAGTGCTGGGATTACAGGTGTGAGCCACTGTGCCTGGCCTCTCACTCACTTGTAGCAAACTATGGAAACCAAATTTTTCTAATTCACACAAAAAGTAGTATATAAGGACTTTTGGACTAATTTTATTATGGGGAAGGCCACAGAGCCAGGCTTGAAACTGCATAGCCAGGAACAGAATCCATAGCCCACCTTATGTCAAGTCCCTCCTAGGAACAACTGCCTCTGCTGCTGAGCACAGATGCCACTGCTCACACCTCTGACACCCTGGTGCTGGACCTGGACCCTGTGGCTGGGAAAGATGTCACTGCTGTGCCTGGCAGCTTGACATAACTACTGCCACTCAGCCATCTTTACCAAAATGCATTCTGCATAGTCCTAGCCTCTCTGTGTCACCTCATTCTGGCTCAGAGTCTGGCAGGTGGTCACCTGACTGGTGGAGGCTAAGACTCATGTCCATGATCAACCTCAGGGGTGACTGGAGTATTGTCCTCTTCCAGGGAGGGAGGTGGTTTCTGTTTTCTCCCTAGACTTTACATGTTGTAAACCAAAAATAAACTACAAAGCCACCCCCTCCCTATCAACTTAATGGACTCCCTCCTCAGCCAGAGCACTCAAAAGTTAACCTGAAAGACTGGCTCAGGCCAAGGAGGAGATCAGACATGCCCCATTATGCCTCTTCCCTTTTGGAATTCAGGAAAAGCTGACCAGCATTTAACATCAACGCAGAACTTGGCCGGGCACGGTGGCTCACGTCTGTAATCCCAGCACTTTGGGAGGCCGAGGCGGGTGGATCACCTCAGGTCAGGAGTTCAAGACCAGACTGGTCAACATGGTGAAACCCCATCTCTAAAAATAAAAAAAAAATTTTTTTTTGTAAAACAACAACAACAACAAAAAAAACATCAGCACAGAACTCAAGTCTGATAAGAAACATTTAAAATTTATTCTCTCTGAAGCCTGCCACCTGGAGGCTTCATCTCAATGATAAAGCTTTGGTCTCCACAACCTCTCATAACTTGGATGTTCCTTTCTATTGGTAACAACTTAACCAATCATCATTTTAAAATCGACTTATAACCTACAAGCACCACCCCCTGCCACCTGGCCTGCTGCTTCAAGTTGTCCTGCCTTTCTGGACTGAACCATTGTATGTCTTAAGTGTATTTGACTGATGTCTCATATCTTCCTAAAATGTATAAAACCAACCTGCACCCCACCCGCCTTGGACACATGTTCTCAGCATCTCCTCAGGGCTGTGTCATGGGCTGTGGTCACGCATATTTGGCCCAAAATAAATCTCTTCACATATTTTACAGAGTTTGAGTCTTTTTATCAACAGTGTGGAATTCTGATGTCATAAGAGGGTTCAAGTGCTGGAATGTGATGGGTGGGAAAAGAATGACACATTTTAATTCTTGGAGCAGTGGTCTGTGACAAGAATTTTATCTGGTACCTGGTAGGCATTCGGGATGGCTGAATGAACCAGTGCCTAGTAAATAACATCTTTCTATGCATTTCTACTTTCTTTACTGTTTGTCCTTGATAATTACTGTCATTTACCCATGCATGTATGATTGATTCAGTAGCAAGAATAGCTTAAAATAACCTGCAGGCTGTCTAAGCTTCTGATTTAAGCAAACAATGAGTTTGCATTTGGTGGTAACATTTCTTTCTTAAGAACTTCATAAAGTCCAACATTGCAGAGATGGAAAACAGAAATTTTAAAAGAAAGTAATAGGGTCAATTGTACAAGAATACTATAAACATAACGATCATCTCAGTATTTCTGGCTGAAAATAAATACTCTAACTTTATCTTTTTAAAAATTGCTTAAGTTATTGTAAGACTTCTATTTTTTTATATAAATTTTAAAATCTGTTCATTAATTTCTACCAAAAAAGCATTCTAGAATTTTGTTTGATGTTTTAGTCAATTTCTAGATCAAGTTGGGAAGCACTGTATCTTTACTGTATCTTTCATGAAAAAGGAATTTATTTATTTAGGTCTCCTTTACTTTCTGCCCACAGTGTTTCTTGGTATTAAGGGTCTCCATTTTCAGCAGTTTTAGACATTTTTTGTATGATTTATTTCTAAATATTTTCTGGCTTTGATATTATTATACTTGGAAAGATTTCAAAATTTTATTTCCAATTGTGTGTTGCTTTTATAAGACAATACATGTTGGATGTGTGCTTGGTTTGTGCCTGTATTGTTTTGGTTTTATATTAATCTTGCAGCCTAAGTTTGTTTTGGTAATATTTTATTTAAAATGTTTATGTCTTATGCCAGGTGCGGTGACTCACGCCTGTAATCCCAGCACTTTGAGAGGCTGAGGGGAGCGGATCACGAGGTCAGGCAATTGAGACCATCCTGGCTAACATGGTGAAACCCCATCTCTACTAAAAATACAAAAATTAGCTGGGTGTGGTGGCATGCACCTGTAGACCCAGCTACTTGGGAGGCTGAGGCAGGAGAATCACTTGAACCTGGGAGGCGGAGGTTGCAGGGAGCTGAGATCTCACCACTGCACTCCAGCCTGGGTGACAGAGCAAGACTCTGTCTCAAAAAAAAAAAAAAAAAAAAAATTTATCTATAGTCCTGAACACTATTCATCAGTAATTTTCTTTCTTTCTTTTTTCATTTCTTCCATTCATCCTTCAATTTTGTTAAGTTTTACTTTTTGATAAATTTGTTCTCAATTTTATCGAATTTGGCAAAAAAAGTTCTTAATATTCTCTTATTATTCTTTTTTGTTTTGTTTTGTTTTCTCTTTTTTGAGACAGGGTCACAATCTATTGCCCAGGCTGGAATGCAGTGGCGTGATCTTGGCTCACTGCAACCTCCACTTCCCAGGTTCAGTGATACTCATGCCTCAGCCTCCCCAGTAGCTGGGATTATGGGTGCTCACCGCTGTGCCTGGCTTTGTATTTTTGGTATAGAAGAGGTTTCACCATGTTGGCCATGGCTGGTCTTGAACTCCTTACTTTAAGTAATCTGCCTGCCTCAGCCTCCCAAAATGCTGGGATTACAGGCATGAGCCACTGCTCCCAGCTTATTTTCTTATTATTCTTTTAATGTCTGTAGGATCTGTGGTGATAATCCATTTTTCATTCCTGGTACTGGTGATTTTGTCCTCTCTCTCTTTTTTTTTTTTCTCATCAATAGAACTAGAGATTTGCCAATTTAACAAAGAACCATATTTTGTCTCTGTTTTCTCTATTGCTGCCTGCTCTCTTGATTTATTTGATTCTTCTCTTTTATGATTTCTTTCTTTTTGTTTACTTTGGGTTTATTTTGCTCTTCTTCTTCTGGTTTCCTATAGTGGAACTGATTTTAGGTATTTATTTATTTATTTATTTTAATTTTTTGAGACAGTCTTGCTCTGTCACCCAGGCTGGAGTGCAGTGGAGCAATCTTAGTTCACTGTGACCTCTGCCTCCTGGGTTCAATTCTCCTACCTCAGCCTCCCAGGTAGCTGGGAGTACAGGTGCCCACCACCACACCTGGCTAATTTTTGTATTTTTGGTAGAGACCGTGTTGGCCAAGCTGGTCTTGAATTCCTGGCCTCAAGCTATCAGCCTGCCTTAGCCTCCCCAAGTGTTGGGATTACAGGTACGAGCCACCATGGCTCTTTCTTCCTGTCTAATGTAAGCACTTAAAGCCTCACATTTCCCTCAGAGCAATGCTTGAGCTGCATTCCACAAACTTGGATATGTTGTTTTTGTGATGATTCAATTCAAAATATTTTCTTACTTTCCTTAATTTACATAGAGAAATGTGATTTCATTCCATACAGGTGTTGTTTCCAAAATATCTTCTTTGTGTTAATTTCCAATTTAGTATTATCATAGAGAATACCCTCTGATGACTTTTACACTGTTGAATTAATTGAGGCCCGTTTTTCAGCTCAGCATATTGCCCTGGAATTGCACAGTGAATCTGCCTTATGCAGTTGGTCACCTGTTTACCTGCTTTATATTTTATGAGGGTTTGTGAGGTTTTCTCCATTTTTCTTTAATCTTATTTCACTCTTTTTTATTTTTAGATTAAATAATTTCTGTTGATTTATATTCAAGGACACTGACTGATTCTTTATTCTGCCATCTCAAAACTTCTGTTGACCTCATCCAGAGCACTGTCATTATTTTTTAATTCAGTTTGAGAATTTCCACTTAGTATTTTCTATAGTTTTCATTTCTCTGCTCCAATTACCTATCTGTTCACTCTTTAGTAATGATGTCTCCTTCAATATATTTTCTTCATTTCTTTCCATATATTTTTCAAAGCTGTGTTAAAGAGTTTGGTGATAATTTCAGTATCAGGGCCCATTGGGAACACATTTATTTTTAATTTTCCTCCTTATGATAGTCACACATTATTTTCTTTCTCTTTTTCCTATGTCTGATCCCATTTGACAAAGTGGACATTATATGTTTTATTTTAGAGAGCCTGGAATCTACAACAATTTCTCCAAAGATTGCAATTCTCTTCTCAACATGGACACAGCAGAGTAAAAAAAAAAAAAAAAAGATTGCAATTCTCCCATCACCACCACCCCTGCCCCTCAGGGAATGCAGTTAATTTTCCTGGAACTGGTAACTGTGAAATGTGTTACCTCTGCAGTTGGCTGCAGCTGATGTCTCTGCTGTTTATGGATATCCAGTTGCTGCATTTTCAGCAGGTGTCTGGGTGTCTATTCTGCATCTTCGTAATTTAGTGGTTGGCTGACATGGTTTGGATATCTGTCCTTGCCAAATCTCATGTTGAAATGTAATCCCCAGTGTGGGGGAGGGGCCTAGTGGGAGCTGTTCGTGTCATGGGGGTAGATCCCTCATGAATGGCTTGGTGCCCTCCCACGGTCATGAGTAAGTTCTCTTTGCTCTATATTATTATTATTTTTAATTTTTTGAGACTGAGTCTCAGTCTGTCACCCAGGCTGGAGCACAGTGGCGCAATCTCGGCTCATGCAACCTCTGCCTCCCAGGTTCAAGCGATTCCTCTGCCTCAGTCTCTTGGGTAGCTGGGACTACAGGCCTGCATCACTAGCTAATTTTTGTATTTTTAGTACAGACGGGATTTCACCATATTGGCCAGGCTGGTCTGCAACTCCTGACCTCATGATCTGCCCACCTCGGCCCCTAAAGTGCTGAGATTACGGGCCTGAGCCACCGCCCCGGGCCTCCGCTCTATTATTTTGAAAGAGAGTTGGTTGTTTAAAAGAACCTGACTCCTCTTGCCCTGTTTCTTTTTTGCCATGTGACATGCCTCCTCCCATTCCCCTTCCACCGCAAGTAAAAGGCTCCTGAGGTTTCACCAGAAGCTGAAAAGATGCTGGTGCCATGTTTGTACAACCTATACATCCATGAGCCAAATAAATCTCTTTTCTTTATAAATTACCCAGTCTCAGGTATTCCTTTATAGCAACACAACATGGACTAACAAGTATTGGAGCTATTTCTACTCAATTTTGGAATTCAGCTTCCCTGTGTTTGCTTTGTCTCCGGAATCCCCTCTAAATTGCCAACTGTTCTGTTGGCCCTACCTCCTGCCTTTTCACCCTTCAGTCCAGTAAGATTTTTGCTTTCTTCTGCCTGTGTTGCGTGCAGGTTGACAAATGCAAGCAGTCCGTGTAACTGCAGACTTTCAGATCTTGCCAGGATTATTTTTCTCTTTCAAGGGTAGACCTCCCTCTAGATTCTCTCTGATTTTTCCCCAGGTTCCCCTAAGTGTCTCACACCCATGGAGAGTTAAGTGTTCAACCAAGGATGTGGGCATGGTTTGTATTCAGATTTTGAATCTGAATTCTTCAGCAGATCTGTTTCAAAATTGCCTTTTACATTTTTAGCTTACTTGAGCTTTTAACTCTATAAACTGCCCTCTTGAGCCATTAGTACTGCAGTTATCTGCTGAGAGGTTGGAGCGAACTCATAGGTAAGGAGGAATGGCCACAAATCTTCAGTTTCTACCCAATAGAGTAATCTTTCAAGATCAAAGCTCTATCACATTTCTGCTTGCCTTTGTTTTCCAGTGACTTCAAATATTTATTTTTAGTATTTTGTCCAGTTTTCATGTTGCTATTTAGAGGAACACTTGCTGATCTATCTCTTCATGTTGCCATTACCGGAAGTTCTGTCCTGAAAGAGACTTTTGGGAGAAAATGTCACAGTTCACAACTCAATCTTGTGAGACAAATAAGGATCCAGGCACCAGAGATTCCTTGCTCAGGCTTTTCAAATTGAAGTAAGATGAGGCCTGGTGTTTGTAACCCCAAATTTCTAAAGAAATCACTGACTTTATACAACCCCCAATGATAAAGAAGGGCACCCTACATAGATTGGCCTCATTACTATTTAAGACAGCACATTCCATACCTGAGAAATTTCTGACTCTGAAAATCAAGCCACCAACACTGCAGCTAAGTTTGAATGGAGGCCAAGGAAGTAGCTCAATGAAGTGTGAAGCAAGTACTGCCTATGTCCTCTATCCTCTCTTAAAACCATGCAGTCACATGTGTCTTCATTCAGTTCTACAGCTGGTTGGAAGCTGTTGGCAATGAGACTCCCTTATTATTCAGGTCCTGGGCTTTTCAACATAAAGAATTCCTCCAAGATGGGAGTACAAGCTCTTTTAAAAATCACTGCACTGATGTTATTAAACCCTAATGTAGATAAATAATTTCAACAAAGAAAAATTGTGATTTCTTATCTTGTGAGGGAATTTCTCTGAACCAAAATCTATTAAGTTAGTACAAGTGCACAATGTTCCATAAGAAATGGAAATGTCATTCTGATCCAGGCAGGCACTAAACATATCTGCCATTTGGCCTAAATGCTTCCTTGGATGTGTGTGTGTGTGAGAAACAGGCATAGGAGCTCACTGCCCAAGTTCCAGGGCTTTGAAGAAAGGCTCTATTCTTTATTCTCCCACTAAATAACAGTTCCTGGCTTGCTACTGGGTCCTGGTAGACTCTGAATGCCCTGATCATGACACAGCAAATGACCAAGTGACTTGAGATGTCCATCATGACCTGGATTTTATTTATTCACTTATGTTCATCAGCACTCAATCATCAGGAGGAAGTGGGCGTATATAGTGTATATACATACAGTACCAGACTTGAACAGGTCTTGCAAGGCCAGCTAAGTTGCCTCATAATGTGTACTCTATTCCTAGTATTCTTATTACTGCTGGTACATCCACTCTCCCTTGTCTCATCCTTGGGGTCTTGAGGAGTTCCCTAAGGACTGTTGACTATAGAAAAAGAAATTTAAATATGATTTGAGTACCCAAAAGTGGACTTTGCAGCATTACAGCCCTTTTCAGGAATGTCATAAAGAAGACTGGGAGGGAAAGTACCTCCAGCAGATAGATTTTCAGTCAGACCATCTGGAAGTTCATTTGGCCTAAAGAAATGTCTTGTTGTTAGATACTTATCAATCCATGGGTAGTGGCTAATAGTTTGCTCAGATATTCAATGAGTCCAAAGGAACAAGATGGGAAGGTTTGTGGTAACAAGCTTCAAGGATAAGGTGTGAACCACTAATGTGGCACATTAGGTATTCACACCTACTCTCATGCTAACAAAAATGGATTATCAAAAGATAAAATACATCATAAAAGCCCTGAGGGCTTTCACATCAGGAAAACTGCTTAATAAAAATCAGGGAACTCTGATTTACTTTTGTCCTGAGCTCATTTGCTCAATGTAGACAAGATAAGCTTTGGTGTGCATGGCCATATAAGGCATTTGGAATAGGAGGCAAAGCTCAAGTAGCACTCAAAGTGGGAAGTCTCCTAGAATGATCTCCTTCATTTTTCTGGGACCCCCTAAGATTAGTTCCTCAGTGTAGGTAAGGGAAATGCCCCATGCTTAAAGTACTGCAGGGACAGCCGCCTTGGTGCTGTGTGGAACTGGCCCCTCACATGTATTTGCAGCCTAAGTTCACTTTACCTGGATTGTCTGAAAATCATTAAGTCATGAATTCTGTTTCTAGTGGCCCAGACTCCAAGAAACCTGTCAAAAAACAAAAATCACACATAAAACAAACACAAAAGCTCTCTGGAAGAAGATGCGATCATCTACACTTTTAAAATTTCATAAAATTATTCCATAAGCAAAGTGAACACTTACCAGGGAAACAACAAAATGGTTCAGAAGATACAAGTCACCATGAAAGATCAAGCAGAAACACCAAACAGCAGAATAGGAAGAATAATATATAAAATAGTCCTGCTTACTGTGATTTAACAACAGGCTTTAAAGGACTTTCAGTTAACCATAAACTGTAAATAATGTTCAGGAAAATTTGAAAAGACAAATACACAATATTTAGAAATGAAAGTATAGTAATATAAAAATCAAGTCTCAATGGATTTTTTTCCAAACAAAGACAATTTGACACAAACACACCTTTACTAAAGGGAGTTCTGAAGAATATGCTTCAGGCAAAAGGGGAAATCCTGGTTGGAAGATATAAGATAAATGAAAACAAAAATATAAAATAAACAAAACACAAAAATGAAAGTAAATGTGTTGTTAAATTTAAATTAAGGTGAAGATGAAAAGGATAGCATATCAGTTTTGAGGGAATATATAGTTAGTTGAAATATATCTTTATTCTCTCTTGTCCATACCATAATGCTGGATTTCTTTTTTTTTGCATTCTGATCTAAAATTTCAGGATAAACTTCTAACTCATAATGTGGTCTAATTGGATGTTGTTTTGTAATTTTAGTATAGGGCATATAAAGGGAATTTCTGTGGGTTTACATCATCTTTCCAACGATTGGTGAATCCTTGTAAGTGATGCATGTACAAAGTCATATGAAAAGTTTTCACTAGTGCAGTTTTCCACAATAAGAATGTCATTTATGAAAGTGATGGGACCTGCCAGTTTGTCTTTCAGAACCATGGACAGTTCCACGCGTCCTGAGATGTAGGGAGCAAAAGTCTTCTTTCACCTAGATACCATGGAACATTAGGGAAAAAAGTTTAAGATGAACCTTAATAGTCATGAAATTGTCATTTTAAATATAGTCAGTAACCATAGTCTCAAATACTGCATTCTTTTCACCCCTCTTCCTGCTCCTAATACTTTATCAGGCATGTATTTCGTGATCATTGTCATAGAAGGTCCTGTTTAATGGTAACCTTCTGAAACTAGAAACCCCAGGACAACTAACATAACCAGATCTACGCAGCTCCATGGTCATTAGTATAGGGCATATAAAGGGAATGTTCATGATCATTGTCACAGAAGGGCCTCTTTGAGCAGAAGACGCCACTTTAGGCCAGTCTTGGCATGACACGACAGTGGCTAAAAAGCAATAGATTTAAAACAAAACTGCCTGGAACTGAATTCTGGCCTCAAATCTTCATAATTGTGTTACCCTAGGCAAGTTACTTAACCTTTCTGCACCTAATTTTCTTGAACAACTTACCTACACTTTCTAGACCTCATTTCTTTCTTTTCCTTTTCTTTTCTCTCTCTCTCTTTTCTTTTCTCTTCTGTCTTTCTGTCTTTCTTTTTGATGGAGTTTTGCTCTTTTTGCCCAGGCTGGAGTGCAATGGCAGAATCTCGGTTCACTGCAACCTCTGCCTCACGGGTTCAAGTGATTCTCCTGCCTCAGGCTCACAAGCAGCTGGGATTACAGGCACATGCCACCACACCTGGCTAATTTTGTATTTTTAGTAAAGATGAGGTTTCACCATGTTGGCCAGGCTGGTCTGAAACTCCTGACCTCAGGTGATCCACCTGCCTTGGCCTCCAAAGTGCTGGGATTACAGGCGTGAGTCACTGTATCTGGCCTAGGCTTCATTTCTTTATTATGGATAAGAATATTCTTTTCATGTGGTTGTGATAAATACTGAACAAAATAACCTACGTAGGTACTTAAGCCAATGCTTGGAATACAGCAAGTGCCCTTTAAATGCAGTCATTATTATTATTATTATTATTATTATTATTTTGAGACAGAGTCTTGCTCTGTCACCAGGCTGGAGTGCAGTGGCACAATCTCGGCTCACTGCAACCTCCGCCTCCTGGGTTCAAGTGATTCTTCCGCCTCAGCTTCCCGAATAGCTGGGACCACAGGTGCGTGCCACTACGCCCGGCTAATTTTTTTTGTATTTTTAGTAGAGGCAGGGTTTCACTGTGCTGGCCAGCATGGTCTCGATCTCTTGACCTTGTGATCCACCCGCCTCGGCTTCCAAAAGTGCTGGGATTACAGGCGTGAGCCACCGCACCCGGCCAGTCATCATTATTATTATAGTTGTTGCTTTTGTTTCTTTTTTATAGGTTATAGAGTTTCTTTTTTATAGGTTCCCATGAAGGCTCTCCAAGGACTTGTTGAATAAGCAAGATTTGTTAAGATTGTAAAAATTCTGTAGTCCAACTAAAATTTTACAGAAGTTCCCAATATCTTTTTCTTTCTTTCTTTCTTTCTTTCTTTCTTTCTTTCTTTCTTTCTTTCTTTCTTTCTTTCTTTCTTTCTTCTTTCTTTCTTTTTCTTTCTTTCTTTCTTTTTCTTTCTTTCTTTCTTCTTTCTTTCTTTCTTTCTTTCTTTCTTTCTTTCTTTCTTTCTTGATGGAGTCTCGCGCTGTTGCCAGGGCTGGAGTGCAATAGTGCGATCTCTGCTCACTGCAACCTCTGCCTCCCAGGTTCAAGTGATTCTCCTGCCTCAGCCCCAGTAGCTGGGATCACAGGTGCCTGTCATCATGTCTGGTTATTTTGTTTTGTTTTGTTTTGTATTTTTAGTAGAGACAGGATTTCACTATGTTGTCCAGGCTGGTCTCGAACTCCTGACCTTGTGATCCTCCCACCTCGGCCTCCCAAAGTTCTGGGATTACAAGTGTGAGACCCTGTACCCAGCCATGTTCTCAATATTTTATTCACAGATTTCCTTTGATTTCAGAATATTAGTCTTGGTTAGGGGCATCTTCTGGAGTTATAGTGTAGTTCTGGTACTTTGGGAAAAAAGTTATTTCAATAAAAATAAAGCTCAATAATGTGGAAGCTGAGAGTTTCAAGATGTTTAATCTCTGAATCAAGGGTAGAGCATTTACTTTCTCAATGGAAAGAGGAGAATGAACAAATTGCAAGACAGTTAAAGAAATAAGTGTTTGCGGCCAGGCGTGGTGGCTCACACCTGTAATCCAAGCACTTTGGAGGCCAAGGCAGGTGGATCACCTGAGGTCGGGAGTTCAAGATCAGCCTGACCAACATGGTGAAACCCCTGTCTTTAAAAAAAAAAAAAAAGAAATATGTGTTTGCTGATTGTCAGTGCTAATAACAGTGTTTTTATTGGTCAAATGTCTTGTGTGGTATGTCCTTCCCAATAAATAGCTTTAAAGGCCTCTGCAAGAAAGGACCTCTGGCCAGCACCATCCTCCAAGTCAAATGGGAAGAATCAATTAAGCAGAGGATACACCAATTAGTTCATGAAAAGTCCAAGCTTCAAGTTTTACAGAATTAAGTCCAGTAGTGAGAAAAGAATTGGACATAATATTCAACATATATCTTGAACATAGAAGGTGACATTTAGCTTTATAGGTCCCTGAGAATGTTTTACATTTTACTTCGATGAGATGTGTTGAGCACACATTTGATGTGTTAGATATTTTTGCAAAAGTATCTCATAGGTGTCTTTGCATAGGTACTGTGAGATTGCCTTCAAGAAAGATAAGTTATAAACTCATTTCTAGAAGGCTAAGTTAAAAATTTAGTGGCATAAGCAAATAAACATTTCAAAGAAATACTGTCCACTTTTTTGCCATCCAGTGGAAAGACTGGACAACTGCAATGGGGTAGCCTCAATTTCTGCCCCGAAAGAAATCCTTAGAACTAATCGTACTCAGACATGATCATTTTAAAATGAAATGAAAAACAAATAAGCTTTGTGACATCCTGCACCAATATTTTTCAATATATATATCTACCACTTGTTATTTCAAAATGTGATTTCTGATTCTACATATATTCTATTGCAATTATATTATATATATAATATTCATGGTGCTTTATACACATGAACACACTTGATCCTTACAATCCTGTACAGTTGTTAGAGAATAACTCATTATTCTGCTTTTACTAATAAATGAAGCCTAAAAAGATTAAATAAAACCCCAAAGGTGAGAGTTGTGAGCTCCTGGGCATACCGATCCCTTCACCTTCAAAACGGTCCTCGCTCCTCTCCTTTAAAAATATGGGGGGGAAATCAGATTGATGGTATCCTCTTACCCTAATAATTAACTGAACAGAAAGATAGACTAGACACTGTGGTAGACAATCTAGAATCAGAATTTTAAAACTTCATTCTGTCACCTCCATGTAGGGTTTTGTTTTTGCTTTTGTTTCTGGTACATATAAGAACATGAAAGACAATGTTTGGGGAAATTGAACTGTAGCACCTAATGCAATTCCTCCAATTAGTAAACTGTCAATACTTGTTAAATAAATGTATATACGAAGGTTAAAATTTGGAAGGGATGGAAGGAAGTGTAAGCAAGAACAGAAACACAAAGCTTCTTTATCCCTTAGATAAAATGATAAAATGTCCGTAAGTGAGGGGAGACCAGTGGGGCTAAGAATAGAGGAATGTTTGGGAAAACTGCCAGAACATGGTGCCTGACCTCTTGTGGAGGAGAGGGTGAGAAGCAAGGTAGCTCGCAGATTAACTGACCGAGGAAAGCAGAAACTGGGAAGACTGGAGTTTGGTATTGTGGTCTTCAATGCCAGATCCATTGACTAGATGCTCACAGTTCTCCAAAAAATTTTAAGAGTGGGGTGCTCTGCTTCTGGAGATTGATTCTGTAGGCCTGGTAGGGGGCCAGAAATAGTTACTTATAAAAGGTTCTCCATAGGATTTGGCAGGACTCTGCATTCTAGACTTTATAGTGTAATATCCAGGCCAATATAGGGACCGCAAAAAGGAAGATTCTACCTATAAAATGCCCTAAAGAGGTTGAGGGCAATAAGATTAAGGAAAGCCCACTCTGTTGCAACTAGAGGTGACTGCTGACACTTGAGAACTGACAAGGTCAGAATGAGCAAAGGTGTGGAAGCAGAGAGAGTGATGGATAATCGGGACAGTGAGGAGACTGGCCCGGCAGGAGCATGTTCTTAAAATTGGAGGGACTTTGGAGCTGTAGGGTCAGAGGAGGCCAAGTGAGAAGCTTGGCATTTATAAGTGAGCTTATCTTAAATTAAATATTTGAGTAGGAATGAGGTATGAAAAGAGCTATGATGTTGTGTTCAGTGGCCAAATGGCTAAAGTCGAGAATGTTTTCAACTCAACCTGACTGAGCTGCATGAAAGATTTGATAATAGATATGAAGGGAATGGAGACAAATCCGTTACTTACTTTCTCCAGATGATACTTTCTACCAGTTCGCAAGTGGTAGAGCCAGGACTGTCAGGCTGGAATAGCTCTCGGGCTGGAGTACAAGGGTGGTCTTAGGGACAGAGAAATTTAGAGGCAGAGAGGAACCTCTGAGACTGGGAAAGTAAGTCTCCACAGAGAAGGAAGCTGTAGACTTGATAAGACACAATCCTGCACATTAGTTAATGACAGAAAGTGTAGATGGGCTGGTTGACCTCTGACTGACAAGCGAAGATTCCACAGTGGCTGTGCCTGGAGAAGCTGAGTGTCAAATGTAGTTACCTCTTCTGAGGTAGGGAACTGTATTAGTGTAGCATTTTTTCAGGAAAACCACTACACTCTAGTGTAATATTTTAGGAATAAAGTGTTCAACGTAGGAATCAGAGACTATACTAATGTTTGAAAATCTAGGAGAGCAAATGTCGATGAAGTCATGTTGTAGACAGAATAAAGATTTCCCAAGATGTCTATGTCCTAATCCCTGGAACTTGTGAAAATGTCACCTAATATGACAGAAGGAAGTTTTCAGATGTAATTAAGTTGAGGCTGATGACATGGGAATATTACTTGGATTATTCAAGAAGGCCCAATACAATCACAATGGTCCTTTTAGGTGAAAGAGCTAGCAGCAGAGTCAGCATTGGAGAAGGAGATGTGACCACAGAATCAGAGGTCAAAGTGATGGGAATGTTGACTTTAGAAGATGGAGGAAGGGGCCACAAGCCAAAGAATTCAGGCATCCTTGAGAAGTGGAGAAGGTGAAGAAATACATTTTTCCCTCAGAGCTGCCACAGGAATGCAGCCCCTGATGACACCTTATTTTAGGCCAGACAGACTCTTTTCAGCTCTGACCTCCAAAACTGTAAGATAATACATTTGTGTTGTTTTAAGCCACTACAGCAGCAACAGGATACGAATACCAGGCACCATTGGACCTCTTGGAGGCTGCAGTTGTCAGGGAAGCATGTGCTGAAGACCTCAGCCTGAAGCACAGGTGGGAGGTTCCCAGAATCCTTCTGGGAGATTGCTGTTATTCTCCAGAACCTCTGAGAAAGCTCCTACCATTCATCTCGATCTGCACAGGCAAAGCAGGTGGGTCTTTGGCTTAGCACAGAAGCCATCAAGAACCTCACATCTGCCTACTCATCTGCCTGCAGCCACTACTGATGGGTAGAGGCCTGTCCCTCCATCTCTTCTTGGCACCACATCTCATGCAAGTTTCTCCAACTGGAAAATGTGATCCGGAACTATACAGAGGAGGGGATTCTGGGAGACATACTCCTTGCTTCTCCGCAGAGAAGGAGGCTGTTGATTTGATAAGACACAATCCTGCACATTAGTTAATGATAGTAAGTGTAGATGGGCCGGTTGACCTCTCTGATTGACAAGCAAAGATTCCACAGTTGATGTAAAGTAGTGATGTATTTAAGAGACTTGTTTTAAACTCAGCAAATATTGTATATGATGTGTCAGGGATTATGAAAAGAATGAACTCATGGTTTGTGCTATTTACCTCAGTATTACTGAAGAAGGATCTTAGAATCCCACGGATCCAGCTGGAACTATTTTATTTCATTTTTACTTTGGAGATGGAGTCTTGCTCTGTCACCCAGGCTGGAGTGTAGTGGCACCATCTCAAGTCACCACAACCTCCGCCTCCCAGGTTCAAGCAATTCTCCTGCCTCGGCCTCCCAAGTAGCTGGGACTACAGGCACACGCTGCCATGCCCAGCTACTTTTTTGATAGAGACAAAGTTTCACTCTGTTGCCCAGGCTGGTCTCGAACTCCTGAGCTCAGGCAATCCACCCGCGTTGGCCTCCCAAAGTGCTAGGATTACAGGCATGAGCCACTGAGTCCAGCCTGAACTTTATTTATTTTTTTAACTTTTATTTTAAGTTCAGGGGTCCATGTGTAGGTTTGTTATATAGGTACACTTGTGTCATGGGGATTTATTGTATAGATGATTTCATCACTGAAGTATTAAGCCTAGTACCCATCTTTTTTTTCCCCTAATCCTTGCCCTCCTCCCAGCCTTCAATAGGTCCCAGGGTCTGTTGTTCCCCTCTTTGTGTATATGTGCTCTCATCATCTAATTTCCACTTATAAGTGAGAACATATGGCATTTGGCTTTCTCTTCCTGCTTTAGTTTTCTAAGGATAATGACCTCCAGCTCCATTCATATGCTTGCAAAGGACATGATCTTGTTCATTTTCATAGCTGCATAGTATTCCATGGTATATATGTACCATATTTTCTTTATCTAGTCTATCACTGATTGACATATAGGTTGATTCCATGTCTTTGCTATTGTGAATCATGCTGCAATGAACATACACATGCATGTGTCTTTTTAACAGAATTATTTGTATTCCTTTGGGTATATAACCAGTAACAGAATTGCTGGGCCAAATGATATTTCTGTTTTTAAGTCTTTGAGGAATTGCCACATTGTATTCCACAATGGTTGAACTAATTTACACTCCCACTAACAGTGTATAAGCATTCCTTTTTCTCAGCAACCTGGCCAGCATCTGTTACTTTTTGACTTCTTAATAATAACCATTATGACTGGTGTGAGATGGTATTTCACTGTGGTTTTGACTTGCATTTCTAGAATAATCAATGATGTTGCACTTTTTTTCATATGATTTTTGGCTGTATGAATTTCTTCTTTTGAGAAATGTCTGTTCATGTCCTTTGCCCACTTGTTAATGGGGCTGTTTGCAAAATTGTAAAATTTTTAAAGTTCCTTATAGATGCTGGATATTAGACCTCTACCAGGTGCATAGTTGCAAAAACTTTCTCTCATTGTGTAGGTTGTCTATTTACTCGGTTTCTAGTTTCCTTTGCTGTGCAAAAGCTCTTTAGATTAACTAGATCCCATTTGTGAAATTTTGCTTGTGTTGTAATTGCTTTCAGTGTCTTCCTCATGAAATATTTTCCCATTCCTATGTCCTGGATGGTACTGTCTAGGTTGTCTTCTAGGGTTTTTATAGTTTTTGGTGTTATGTTGAAGTCTTTAATCCATTTTGAGTTAATTTTTGCATATGGTGTAAGGAAGGGGGTCCAGTTTCAATCTTTTGCATATGGCTAAGCCAGTTATCTCAGCACCACTTATTGAACAAGGAATCTTTCCCAGTTGCTTGTTTTTGTTAAGTTTGTCAAAGATTAGACAGCTGTAGGTGTGCAGCTTCATTTCTGAGTTCTCTATTCTGTTCCATTGTCTATGTGTCTGTTTATGTACCAGTATCATGCTGTTTTGGTTATTGTAGCCCTGCAGTATAGTTTAAAGTCAGATAGTGTAATGCCTCCAGCTTTGTTCTTTTTGCTTAAGATTGCCTTAGCTATTCAGGCTCTTTTTTGGTTCCATATGAACTTTAAAACAGATTTTTCTTTTCTTTTTTCTTTTCCCTTCCTTCCTTTTCTTTCTTTCTTTCTTTCTTTCTTTCTTTCTTTCTTTCTTTCTTTCTTTCTTTCTTTCTTTCTTTCCTTCTCTTTCTTTCTTTCTTCTCTCTCTCTCTCTCTCTCTCTCTCTTTCTTTCTGATGGAGTCTTGCTCTGTCACCAGGCTGGAGTGGAGTGGCATGATCTGGGCTACTGTAACCTCTGCCTCCCAAGTTCAAGCAATTCTTGTGCCTCAGCCTCCCAGGTAGCTGGGATTACAGGTGTGTGCCACCAGACCTGGCTAATTTTATTTTTCTTTTTTGTATTTTTAGTAGAGATGGGGTTTTACCATGTTGGCCAGGATGGTCTCAAACTCCTGACCTCAAGTGATCTGCCTGCCTTAGCCTCCCAAAGTGCTGGGATTACAGGCGTGAGCCACCAAGCCCAGGCTTAAAATAGTGTTTCCTAGAACTACATATTTCAATTGGAAAAAATATGTTGTATATGCTGAATCCTAGCAGCTCACGGGAGCTGTCTAGAATAGCCTGGCTATAGCAATACCTAGTTAAGCCAGAAGTTTGAAATGAGCTCAAAGTATAGGAATAAAATTCCAGTGAGAGGCCGAAAACTGGAAAGTTAATGCTTTTCCATGTTAATCAATCAAGTCCATAAATTGCTTATATGTGTTTCTTTCTCTTTTAATTTGAATAATTTCTTAGAGACAAGTGTAACTATGAAGTGTGGGATGGCTATGAAGTATGAGGTTGCTTCCAGCATCCCACACAGTCACTCATGGACCCTCAGCCCAAGACCCTGATAGCTATTGTTGCACTCCGAGGGAAAAGAGGCAATCTGGGGGGCAAACAGAATTCTATCACAAGATGAGTGCAGAAAGCACCCCAAACACAGTTCTTAACATTGATACAGAAACAGTGTAAGAGGAAAGTGTCCAGATTATCCAGAATCCTATGAGGCAGGGATTTGGAACGTTCAAGGCTACCCTCTTACCTATGTCAGTGTAGGTCAGGGTTTCTGTGGATATGTGTGGCTGTGGCCAATGAAGACCCCAGTGATTAATCCCTATTAGGTTAGACATAGCTTGAGAGAGAGGAACTAGTCCATTAATCCCTATGAGATTAGACATAGCTTGAGAGAGAGAGAGAAATTACATGCACACACACACACACAGTGAAGGGAAGCCCTTCAAGGACTCCCATCTTCATCCTCTGCCCATATTTAATTCTCCATCAACTCCCTTTCCATTATTCCATTTTTTACCAATAATAAATTCATTATATGATGCTGGCTGGCGTGGCGACTCACATCTGTAATCCTAGCACTTTGGAAGGCCAAAGCATAGAAATGGCTTAAGCCCAAGAGTTTGAGACAAATCAGCTGTGTGATTCTGGACAGAGTCCTTCACTTCTCTGGGTGTCCATTTCATCATCCATTTTATGTGAATCACTATTTCAACAAACAAGGATCCAATATAGACTATTTGAGGGAAACGTAAGTAATCCAGTGTAGCTGTTCTTATTGATTCTGGTGTCTAGTAGGGGAGATGGACACCTTTGTTAGTGTCATACCTAATATTACACATTTTAGAAATATATATATTTTAATTTGTATGTGTTGTCTCTTGAACTCTCATTGTGAAGAGACACTCTCAGTGTGCATTGTTACTATAAGAATCTCTGTTTTTCATCTATCCAACAAATAGAGCTTGAGGGCCCAGAATATGCCAGCTTCTGTGTTCCTCCTTGGGAATAAGATGAGGAATGTAAACACAGGTAGTTATGTTCTGAAGCTACAGTGTAGTGGGAAAGAAATACATGAGCCAGGTGAATAGAAGCTACTACAATAAGTGGTTTGAGAAGGAAGGAAGGGAACTGTGAGAAAAGAAAGGAGGAAGAACTAAGCCAGTTTCAGGAAAGCAGGTTAAACCTCTGACAGGAAGCCAAGTATAATAATAATATTAAAAAATCAGCAGAAATTAGGCAGACCCAAGCAAAGAAAACACCTAGTTCAGACCAAAAAAATGAAAGATGTTGCAGCATGTTTGTGAAACTGTAAGCAGCATCACTGGCAAGGGCAAGAGGAGAGAGAGAGAGAAAACTGGGAAAGTGTGTAAGGTCCTTTTCATATACGGTTTGGAAAAGTGATTAAGATTTTTGGTGCTATCCTGAGATTTATAGTGAGTCATTAAAATATTTTAAGTAAGGGAGAGAGATCCAAGATGGCCACTTAGCAGCAGCTCAGGATTGTAGCTCCCAGTGAAAACGTTAAGAGTGAGTGGACACTGCAATTTCAGACGAATTTTTGTTGCCCACAGACTGGAAGATTACTGGTGGAGGAGCCCCACGGGTCACCAGCATGACTCTTTTGGCCGGCGCGGCTGTTTTGCCAATGCCCCAGTGCGGCGCTTCTCAGTGCAGAGTATACGGGACTGGGTGCCCTTTTAGTTGGTCTCGGCTGGTCCCATCCCCATAAAAAAAACAGCAATTGGTAGCGCTGAGGACTGGGAGTTTCACAGCAAGCACAGCTGAACCCGGGAAGGCCCAGCTCTGTGGGGAAGGGGCGTCCCCCGAAGGAAAACTAAGAAACAGAAAAAACTTCATCACCAACAAGCCGGACATCCACTCAGAGACCCAATCTGAAAGTTGGCAATTACAAAGACGACAGGTGGATAAATCCACAAAGATGGGAAGAAACCAGTGCAAAAAGGCTGAGAGCACCCGAAATCAGAATGCCTCTTCCACAGGGGATCGCAGCTCCTCATTAGCAAGGGAACAAGACCTGACGGATAATGAGTGTGATGATCTGTCAGAATCAGGCTTCAGAAGGTGGATAATAAGAAACTTCTGTGAGCTAATAGAACATGTTCTAACCCAATGCAAAGAAACTAAGAACCTTGAAAGAAGATTTAACGAAATGCTAACGAGAAAGGACAACTTAGAGAGGAATATAAGTGAATTGATGGAGCTGAAAAACACAACACAAGAACTTCACGAAGCACGCACAAGTTTCAACAGCCGAATTGACCAAGCAGAAGAAAGGATAACAGAGGTCGAAGATCAACTCAATGAAATACAACAAGAAGGCAAGATGACAGAAAAAAGGGTAAAAAGGAATGAACAAAGTCTCCAAGAAATATGGGACAATGTGAAAAGACCTAATCTACGTTTGATAGGTGTACCTGAATGTGACGAAGAGAACGAATCCAAGCTGGAAAATACTCTTCAGGATATTATCCAGGAAAACTTCCCCAACCTAGCAAGGCAGGCCAATATTCAAGTCCAGGGAATACAGAGAACACCACAAAGATATTCCTCAAGAAGAGCAACCCCAAGGCACATA
>CAUYQU010048806.1:0-11659 GCA_963574635.1 Cheracebus regulus | reverse complement strand
GGCCCAATCACCGTCCTCTACGTAAAGTGGGCTGAGTGGTGCTCTTCCATCGGGGTGGCAACTACCGGCAGTCCTCTCCAATTGTGTAATCAGGCGGGCCGGCACCATCTTAATGGCGCAGCTAAATTTTGCTCCCACAGTGGCAGAGTTTAGCAACACTGTCACCTGTAATAATGTGGAAAGTAGATTGTGTAACTAGTGAAGCAACTAGCTAAGGCAATTTTCAGCCAGAATACTGAAGATAATACATGGTTCTTTTTTACCACTTATAGTAAAATACAGGAGGAAACGATGGTCTAAAAGGAGAATAATTAAAACAAAGGGTACTGGCAGGGCACAGTGGCTCATGCCCATAATCCCGGCACTTTGGGAGGCTGAGGCGGGTGGATCCCTGAGGTCAGAAGTTCCAGACCAACCTGACCAACATGGAGAAACTCCATCTCTACTAAAAATATAAAATCAGTTGGGCATGGTGGCATATGCCTGTAATCCCAGCTACTCAGGAGGCTAAGGTAGCAGAATCAATTGAACCCCAGAGATGGAGGTTGTGGTTAGCCAAGATGGCACCATTGTACTCCAGGTTGGGCAACAAGAGCAAAAACTTTGTCTCAAAAAAAAGGGGGATTGTACTTGCTGGTTTTGAATATTCCCAGCCTCTTCAGATGGCAAACAATATTAAAATTAAGAAATGGCTTCTGAGCAAAGATTGAATCAGAGTCCCCAGGAAAGCATGGTCCAAAGAAGAAGCCAAAGGTGTTGCTGGAAATTCTTTTGTTAAGACATCAGATTCTAAATGTGGAATCCTGTGTAAAACCTGAGACCCTAAAACACGAAGTTCTTTCAGAGTATAGATGGGAGAATTTCACACTGCCCTTTTTCAATAATATTAACACTGTAGTTCACTTTTATAAAGCACTGTACTTTAAAAACATTTTTGCCTGCATTTCCCAAATTTGCTTATCACAACAACCCTGAGAATTAGACAGGACGGGTATTAGTAAAACAACCAAGCCAGAGCGATGAATGATTTGACCAATAGCTCATAACTGTGTCATGAAAGAATCTAATTTTCAATAAAGTGCTCTGTCCACATCATTGAACCACTTCATTTTTAGTAAATAGACACTTGAAGGTATATTTAAAATTGTGGATAGCAGAAAAATTCCAAAGGCACTTGTTTAGAGATATTTTAACATTTTGTTTTTAAGTCATATTTTTCTTCTTTGTTGAAATCTGTAATATTTATAGAACTTCCCTCTGTCAGCTGATTCCTCATCAGCCAGGTCCTGGACTGTGCTATGACTGTTTTCAACTTGCTGAAACCATGATGCAGAGCAGTATGTTCTGAACAGCCTCAAAGACCAATCTATCCAAATAGGAAGAGAGTAAGTAAAGCTATCTCTGTTTGCAGATGACATGATTCTATATCTAGAAAACTCAACAGTATCAGTCTCAGTTTAAAGCTCCTTCAGCTGACAAAACTTTAACAAAGTTTCAGAAAAATCAATATACAAAATCAATATACAAGAATCACTGGCATTCCTATACACCAAGCTGAGAGCCAAATCAGAAAGGCAATCCCATTCACAATTGCCAGAAAAAGAATAAAATACCTAGAAATACAGCTAACCAGGGAGGTGAAAGATCTCTGCAATGAGAATTACAAAACACTGCTCAAAGAAATAAGAGAAGACACAAACAAATGGAAAAACATTCCATGCCCATGGATAGAAAGAGTCAATATCATTAAAATGGCCATACTGCCCAAAGCAATTTACAGATTCAATGCTATTCCTATCAAAACTACCAGTGACATTCTTCACAGAACTAGAACAAATGACTTTAAAATTCATATAAAACCAAAAAAGAGCCTGAATAGCCAAAGCAATCCTAAGCAAAAAGAACAAAGCTGGAGGCATCACAGTACCTGACTTCAAACTATATCACAAGGCTACAGTAACCAAAACAGCATGGTACTGGTACGAAAACAGACACAAAGATCAATGGTACAGAATAGAGAGCCCAGAAGAAAGGCCACACACCTAAGATCATCTGATCTTTGACAAAGCTGACATAAACAAGTAATGGGGAAAAGACTCCCTATTGAATAAATGGTGCAGAGTTAACTAGCTAGCCATATACAGAAGATTGAGGCTGGACACCTTCCTTACACCATATACAAAAACCAACTCAAGATGGATTAAAGACTTAAATGTAAACCCCAAAACTATAAAAATCTGGAAGATAACCTAGGCAGTACCATCCTTGACACTGGAACAGGCAAAAATTTCATGACAAAGACACCAAAAGCAATTGCAACAAAAGCAAAAATTAAGAAATGGGATCTAATTAAACTTAAGAGTTTCCACACAGCAAAAGAAACTATCAGCAGAGTAAAAGACCACCTACAGGATAGGAAAAAATATTTGCAAACTATGAATCTGACAGAGGTCTAATATCCAGCATCTGTAAGGAACTTAAACAAATTTACAAGAGGAAAACAACTACATTAAAAAGTGGGCAAAGGACATGAACAGACCATTTTGAACATACATGTGGCCAACAAGCATATGAAACAAAGCTCAGTATCACTGATCATTAGAGAAATGCAAATTAAAGCTACGAGATATCATCTCACACCAGTCAGAATGGCTGTTATTAAAAAGTTAAAAAATAACAGATGCTGCAAGGTTGTGAAGAAAAAAGGATGCTTATACACTGTTGGTGGGAATGTAAATTAGTTCAACCATTGCAGAAAGCAGTATGGAAATTCCTCAAAGGGCTCAAAGCAAAATTACCATTCAACCAAGCAATCCCATTACTGGGTATATATGCAGGGGAATATAAATCATTCTAGCATAAAGACACAATAATATGAATGTTCATTGTAGCACTATTCTATTCACAATAGCAAAGACATGGAATCAACCTAAATGCTCATCAATGACAGATTGGATAAAGAAGATATGGTAATATACACCATGGAATACTATGCAGCCATAAAAAAGAACAATATCATGTCTTTTGCAGGAACATGGTTGGAGCTGGAGGCTATTATCCTTAGCAAACTGGCACAGGAACAGAGAACCAAATACCACATGTTCTCACTTATAAGTGGGAGCTAAATGATGAGAACTTATAAACACAAGGAAACAACAGACACTAGGGTTTACTTGAAGGTGGAGGGTGGAGGGTGGGAGGAGGGAGAGAAGCAGAAAAAATAGCTCTTGGGTACTGGGCTTAATACCTGGTGATGAAATGATCTGTACAACAAAACCCTGTGACACGAGTTTGCCCATGTAACAAACCTTCACTTGTACTCCTGAACCTAAAATGAAAGTTAAAAAAAAAGAAGACCAATCTATTCATTTAAGTATGAGTGACCAAGGTACTCTTCATGGAAGGCCTTGTGCAAGGTACGGAACAGACCACAGCAAGCAACTTTAAAAATCCCATTGAACGTTTCTTTCTTTCTAAGTTCCTCTTGGATTTGCTTCAAATAACAAGAGAGAGGAAGAAGCACATTGAAGATACAAATGTAATAAGAATTTGTCCAGCAATGTACATACAGCAGGGTTCATTATAGTATTCTATTTTTTAATATGCTTCAGATTTTTGTGATAAAAGTTTAAACATAACACACACATCTTAGCTATAAACACCTTTGGGGTTTTTCTTTTGCTTTTCTTCCCTCCTTTTCCCAGATTCTGTCCCCTCAACATCCCCAACTTCCTCCTTCAGGCTCCTCCTCCTCTTCCAGACTGCCCTATCACACTAATCACTGAATTCAGCAAAACAAAGGACTCCCCAAGTAACAGGACCCGCCCTCCTTCAAAGGCAGTTTAGTGACCATCTTTTGTTACTTTAGTATGCTTTGGGGTTTTAATCCCCAGCCAAAGTGGTTTATCAAAGTAATTCTCCCAAACGCATATAGTGCTTTTCTGAAGAAGAATACTGGTGAATAAAATTTTCTCCATCTTGTTACACTTATTATTCTAAATTTCTTTGCACTTTGTTCAAAAGAAACCAGTCATTGAAACTTGATTTTGGGAACGAAAGCTGGTATTCAACAACCACTGAAAAGAATGGTTAATTCTATTTGAGTTTCTCTCCATAGCCCCATTCAAAACAGGTTGTGTGTATCTAAGAATAAATGGAGTCACCACACAAGAGGTTTATTATCAGAGCTAAGCTTCGGAAGCAACTCGCACTACTTAATGCTGAAAGGAAGGGAGAAGAAAAAGGAATACAGGCTGCAATGAATGGAATGAGGAGGTTAAGAGGAAGAAGGGAATGGGTAAAAAGAAGGAAAAGGGGATAGAGTGGGAAACATTTCAAAAGCCCTGTTATCGTTCACATCATGCAAGCCCCCTTGCTGTGCCAGTTCAAAAGAAGAAAAAACTAGCCAAACAAATCAAAGAGTCAGCTTCCATTTTTTCCCCTCCCTTCCCAAAGTCTTACCCCTTCTCTTAGCATCTTCATTTAGCCTCTGTTTGGGTTTCTATGAGTTTTGTGGCAGGTTATATTTTCACTGCCTCTTTTGGTTAAAAAAAAAAAGATGAATTTAGTTCCAAGGACTCCAAAGACCTGTATCATGACCTGTATCCCTTATTTTCCTATATGTGTGTAAGCATTTGAGGAGCAGCTAGAGCTTTTTTTTGTTTTGTTTTTGTTTTTGTTTTTTGATTAGTTGTTGTTCTATGAAACTCCCTGATTTTTTTGCTGCTGCACCTGCTGAGCAAAAAAACACAAGAAATGGAGAGACTGGTCCCTCTGAAGGGGACCAGGGGCCAGATTATGTCAACAATTCCTCTGCCCTGAAAGGAGCTGGCCTGACGGTCCCATGTTGTCAAATGACAATTGTGACTCCTTGCATTTCAAAAGTCATGCACAAATGATTCCATCTGAAGCCCTCTGGGTAATAGTAGCCTTTTGAGGTTATGATCTCTCTGGATGGAATTCAATAAGAGAAATTCACTTTCAATTGAGTCCCTGGAACAGAGCCAGGCAAGCCTAACAGTACAATACACTGACACAGAAAATTGGACTTTTTTTCTCTTTCCTTTTTCTTTCTGCTTCTAACCTTGTTCACATGTTACCTCTTCCCACTTCCACTCCCTCCTTCTATCAGGGGACAGCAGAGCTTTTAAAAATAAAACTCAGCACTTAAATAGGAACAGTCTGTATAGAATGACACAAGCTCCCACATGCACAGTCTTGAGAATTCACCCTTTCCTCAGTTGACCTCTGTTACTTCTACCAGGAAAATGGCACAGAACCACTGTGAAGGGGAGACCAGGGATTATCACAACCACCAGTTTTCCATTACTTGTTCAAATGAAGACTTTGACTTTTTCTATTTTTTTTTTTTTCTTTTAAACTGAGAGGTGGCAAAATGTACAAAGCCTGCCCAAACGCTGTGGTCTAACTTGACTTTTTTGTTCTTCAGTCTCCGTGTGTGTGTGTGTGTGTGTGTGTGTGTGTGTGTGTGTCCTTTTTTCTCTCTCCCCCTCTCTCTTGCACTCTTTTTGCTTGGTTTATTCCTCATTTTGCCAAGATTTTCCTCTGAATAATTACTATTTCTTGGCCTGGAAAAGGTTGTAATTCTCTTTGTCTTTTGCATTTGATCATCCAAGTGGATTAATGTGGCTGTTAAATGGGTGGAAGAAGTCATTTTCTTTGTCAAATTCTCTTAATCATCCTTTTGATTTCACACTCTCATTCTCCCCACCCACACGCATCCCTCCGCCCTTACAGAAATTGGGGTGGGGGATGGGTGTGTGCATGTATGTTTCTTCCCACGCATTATTTCCTTCTTGGAAGATATTCCATTTGAAAGCTTAGAATAAGTAGATACGTAAAAGAAAATCAAGCAAATGTACAACCCTGAATCAATCAGCTATGAGTGTGTGTATGAGACAGGGAGGGGTGTCTGTGTGTGCTTTCCTTTCCATCTGCCCACAAGTGCAACTTAAAATGTGTTTCCCTGAGAAATCTCTCTGGTTCTAAACGTCACCAGCTCAAGGAGCTGGCTTTGGGTTTTGTTTAGTTCTCAGACAAAGCAGAAAGGAGGCAGCAATTAAATAATAATACTTAAACCAACACCAGTGAAGTTCAACTGTCCTGAGACCAAAGTTTGCAATCTCTTAGTGGAAGTGAAAACAATGTGTTCTAAACTCAGGTGTAGCCTGTTTGGCTCAAAACATTTAAGGAGTTTCCATTCAACCCATATGTGCTCTCCCTCCCCCAACCTCATTTCCCTTGCATGGATTCTTAGAAAACCATACTATAGTAGAGTCAGCATTAAGATTTAGAGACTTAAAAGCTATCATGGGTGGGTGAATGGGAAAGTCTGCAGACTTAAGGAAAAAACGCTTTGAAGGGTTTTTCAGTAGGAAGTATCCTGGAGAGAAGGATACCTGGGAGGCAAGCAGCCTAACTAAGACACTCAAGGACATTTGGCCAACTGATATTAGGATAGTTAACAGAACTAAGTATTTGATTGGTGTCTGGAAATTGCAGTCCTTGAAATCAAGTGCATTTGAGGCCCCACTTATTATTTATCCCCTTATATCCCAAACAGTTCCTGGATGTTCCTAGCGTCCTCAAGTCTTTATCCTCATTCTCCAAAGGTTCCTAACCTACTAACAATGACAAACTCCTAGGGAGAGAAACTAGTTGGCATAGAGTTAGTAAAAGCCTTCCTACAACAACGTTGTCTGTGAAATTCCAGAAACCATGACACTTCAGACACCAATGGGGGGGTCACTGCGTATTCATACAGAACACATTGTTACTTGCATGTGACTATATGGTCACCCAGCCATTGGAACAACTGATCATCATGATGGATCTCTTATCTGTCTAGTCATAAATGAAAAAATAGATTTTACCTTAAGTACCAGTTCTGATTGATTGGGAGTGACTATCTCAAAACCCATACTAAAAAGGATCCTGAAGCCACATGCTTCAGGTAAAAATGCTGAGATCAATTAGTTATGTCTGCTGGGGGTGGGGGTGGGGGTGGGGGTGGGAGGGGGTGGTTGGGAGTGGTAACACAGCTGCTGCCTATTATTCCTAGCAAGGTGATTGCAAGGGTTAGGATGGAAGATTTTACATCAATGCTTCAAATTCTGCCAAGTAGAAAAGCCCTACATATTTTCAGGACACCAAGTATTTCCACCACTTAAAAGTGTGTGTTTCTCCCTAATAGCTACCATATATTGAGTATCTAAAATGATGCAGACACTACAGTGTGATCATTACTTACATTATTTCATTCCATCTTTATAATAACATTGCAAGGGAGGTGGTATCCCCATTTTGCAGCTGACAAAACACAGGTTCAGAAAGGTTAAATAACTTGCCTAAGGTCTCCCAGGCAATAAGTGGTGGCGCCAAGACTTGAATGGAGGTCTGCAGTAAAGTCCAAAGCCAAGGATCCTGCTATAAATCTTGCTGCCTCCTTTAGATTAGAAGACATGAAGGAGGAGTCGGAGAGCGGGAATCTTTACCAGTTTGTTGCCAAGCCTTATAGCAAAGTCTTCAAACTGCCCATCATTCTTTTTGGCTTCTGACAGCTCTAGCTAATTGTCTGCCATTAGGCAGTTGAGATTTTTAATTACAGTTATATTCAGCTGAGCTGAAATTTCAGCTACATATTATTGAAATTGAGGGCTAAAAGCAAGTTTCAAAGGTCATCTAGCAGTTTTCTTTGTGTATATGGCTTTAAAAAATGTTATATAAAAAAATGTACATAGTTGGAAAGACAAATACTGTAAGAAACTTATAATGAAAATGTATACCCCCTGCCCCCCCATCCTGTTTCCTAGAGGCAAGTACTTTTAATCATTTATAATAAATATATAGCTGCATTTCTTAATGTATTACCTTTCATCATTATCTACTGACTTCCACCATGATGAATGAAAATTTAACTCACCTGTACCACCCCTACCTTTTTTCCCTTCTCCCTTCTCATCCAATGTAGTTACAGCCCCATTGTCAGTTCATCCAATCAATTTCTACAACTTCAAGCGGCATGTTGAAGCCTAATGTCTTGTTCCATCAACTGCTGACAACTCTTTCCTTCTTCCTTGCTTCTACTCACCACCCTCTGTAAGTTAAACCTGCAATGTTTACATTATCAAAATAAATAAAATTTGTACTCTGTTCGTAATCATCATTTAGTCCTCCATGATTTATACAAGTGAATTCTAAAAGCTGAAAACCAGAGAATAGTACTTCTGGCATCTAGATCAAATAAATTATACTTCTTCACATTCCATTAATTGGTCAAAATCATGCCACAGGTAAGTTTGGTTTATTTTTGGACCAAGCCTTTCTCAAACTGTTTTATTGTTGTTGTTGTTGTTTCCCCAAAGTTTCTGATTTTTTTCCTTTTTCTTATTTTTCATAACATTATAATAGTCTTGCAATTTTCAAAGTACTTTTTTTTTTTTTGAGACAGTCTCACTCTGTTGCCCAAGTCAGAGTGCAATGGTGCCATCATAGCTCATTGTAGCCTCTATCTCCTGGCTTCAAGAAATCCTCCCAAGTCAGCCTCCTACATAGCTGGGACTATAGGCACATGCCACCATACTAGCTAAATGTTTTATTTTTTGTAAAGACAGGATCTCGCTATGTTGCCCAGGATGGTCTCGAATTCCTGGGCTCAAGTGATAATCCGACCACCTCAGCCTCCCAAAGACTTGGGATTATAGGCATGGACCACCATGCCCGGCCCAAAGTTCTCAATGTGCAATTTAATGTATAAAATCCTCTGTCCCCCACACTGCCAACATGTCTTCCACACCATCGCCCATCTTTTCTCTCCAATATGAACTAAGAAAGGCTCAGCCTCCCAAAGTTCTGGGATTACAGGCATGACCACCTCGCCCAGCCAGCAATCTTCCTTTATATTTCCCAAGACCTTTCTTATCTTATCCCTTTTTTCTTTTTCAAAGTATTCTCACCCATTTTTTAGATGCAGTATTTTCTCAAATCCCTCTGAAGGAACCAGATTTTCTTTTTAAGTGTTTCTCTATCCTTTGAATTATCTCCACTTCATTCAGGTTCACTTTTGCTTGTTTACCTTGGCCTTTATCTTTTATGTTATGGGTTTTGCTTAAGTGTTCTGATAACCCCTGGATATCTTTTCATATTTAAGAAGGCGACAACAGAACAGCAATTGAGAAGCTCTGTGCACAAGGGTTTTGCTCATCATGACTAATTTTCTTCAAGTGAACAGGTGGGAAACCAGTCATTACACTTGGACCCCCCCATTCCAGGATGAGAAGAGCTTTACTCTGGGACAGTAATCTTCACACTACCTCTCCCCCAATGATTAATTTCAATTTCCTGAGAGAATATTCAGCTAAAGGACAAGGGCTGTTCTGGGTTGCACAGAAAAGATGGAGGGAATAGAGTCAACAGCTCCATGGATCTTCAGTTAGTCTTCTGTTTTCAGCCCCACTTTCTACTCTCATCCTCCAATGCCCACTGAATCCTAGGATAGAGCCTCTCTGTCGTTATGTTGAGCAATAGATGTTCTCCTTTTGCTAACACCCAAGTTCACATTCCTACCCTGAAGCTTTCTTGACTCTGTTCTATTATACAATTATTTCTTCATATGTTTTCTACCTTCCATAGATGTTTTGAAAGATCTCAACCGCTGGAGCATCACTACCGGCATGTGTCTTTATTTCTTCTAGTTATTACAAGTTCAGAGTTTTTTAGAATTATTACTATAATTTTAACGCCATCTGAGTGAGAGAGAGAGAGAGAGAGAGAGAGAGAGAGAGAACTTCTGCCATCTTGAATCTGAAATCCATACAATAACTTTTAAGCAGTGCTCAACAAAGCTGCAGGGCTACCAAGCATGTGAGAAGAAAGTCAGTGAAAAGAGCAAAGAGGAGACATTAAAATAAGAGACATAATAAGCAAGCAAAGCATCCTCACTTCAGCTACAGTTTTCTGCTTTTATTTACTGTGCTTCTATGGATTTCAATAGATTAGACATTCCTACAAGAAACCATCAAAGAATAATTTCAGACAAAATATAATCAAGTGCTAACCTAGTGGTCCAGAAAATTAGCTTGCAGGTATGAGCTGGAAGAGTTAGTGCAGGGTAGACGGAAGAGATGAGACTTGTACTGAGCTCTGAGACTGAAAAGGTATGTTGGGGCCAGATCCTACAGGGCCATTTAAGCTGTAAGAACAAGTTTGGGCTTTATTCTAAACATGAAGGAGCAATTAGATTATTTAAACAAGGAAATGAAAGGATTAGATGAGGAGTGTTTTGTTTTCGTTTCTGTTTGAGACAGGGTCTTGCTTTGTCAGCCAGGCCGGAGTGCAGCAGCATGAGCACAGCTCATTGCAGCCTCAAACCCCCAGGCTCAAGGCGTCCTCCCACCTTAGCCTCCTGATTAGCTGGGACTATAGGCTCATGCCACCATGCCTGGCTAATTTTTGCCTAGGCTGGTCTTGAACTCCTGAGTCCAAGCAATCTGCCCGCCTCAGCCTCCCAAAATGCTGAGATTACAGGCATGAGTCACCACACCCAGCCTAGGTGAGTGTTTTTGAAAGGTCACCCTCACTTTAGATACATGGAGGTGATGATCAGCAAATGGGCAAGGATATTTCACATTCCTCTTGCTTGCTCCTCACCAATACCCTGTAGAAGTAGCACAGGCAGGTACTGTTGCTACTCTTAGTTCACAGGGAAGAAACTGAGCTTAAAGTGATTACAAGATTTGTTTGAAGTTATGTCAGTAGAAAATGTCAGAGCCAGGCCAGGAATCCACCTTTTTAAACAAACTTCTTTTGGAGAGGTGCAAAGGAACCACAGTGAACCAGGGATGCTTGGTCAAGTCTGGTCAGTCCTTCAGTGCTTTGCATCACAGTCACCCGAGGTAACCTAGACTTCAGAGAAACAGGATGCAGAAAGAAGACAGTATTGCTTACTCATCATCCAATATGGACCCTTTCTTCTCTTGGAAAATTCCTTTACAAATATAAATGCACCTTGGCTTACAATAGGGTCACATCCCAATAAACTCAACATAAGTTGAAAATATCATAAGTCAAAAATGCATTTAATACATCTAGCCTACCAACCATCATAGTTTAGCTGGCCTATCTTAAATGTGTTCAGAACACTGATATTAGCCTACAGTTCGGCAAAATTATCTAACACAAAGTCAATTTTGTTAAAAAGGATTGAATATCTCATGTAATGTATTGAATGCTGTACTAGTGAAAAACAGAATCGTTGCATGGGTACTCAAAATAGGTTTCTACTAAGTACCTATGACTTTCACACAATTGTAAAGGCAAAAAATTATATAAGATATAAGTCAAACCATCATAAACTGGGGACTGTCTGAACCCTACTGGGTTGAATAGTGTCACCCAAAATTTGTATCCACTTTAAATCTCAGAAAGTGCCTTTATTTGAAAACAAGGTCTTTGGAGATTAATTAGTTAAAAATGGGGTCTTTAAGAGAGAGATCCAAGATGGCCGACTACTAGCAGCTCAGGGTTGTAGCTCCCAGAGAAAGCACACAAAACGAGAGGACGCCACACTTTTAGACGAATTTTTGTTGCTTACGGACTAGCATTCCCAGCGGAGCAGTCCCACGGGTCTCCAGCGCGACTC
>CAUYQU010048803.1:0-12552 GCA_963574635.1 Cheracebus regulus | reverse complement strand
GACTTTCTGATTTTGAGTGTTCTCAGTTTTTTTACGGTGGCTTCTTGGCATCTTTATGGTTTTATCCATCTGTCGTCTTTGTAATTACCAACTTTCAAATTAGATCTCTGAGTGGATGTCCAGCTTGTTAATTCCCAGCTCTAGAATCTATGTAATTTTTACTGTGGCAACCCACAACACTGGCTAAAACAGCAGCGTTGAAATTCGTGGTGATTTTCTGCCCGGGGGTCTCCGGTCTGGCTTCCCTCTTCAGTCCCTTTTTCAATCAGCTGGTTGGACTGCTCTGCCTTCCCAGAGCTCCAAACATCATCCAAAAGGAGACCCAGTCCCGTTTACTCTGCACCAAGAGCCACCGGGCCGAGGCGCCGGCAAAAAAGCCGCGCCAGCCGAAAGGGTCATGCTGGCGACCCGTGGGGCTCCTCCGCTGGGAATGTCCTGGTCCATGGGCAGCAAAAATTTATCAGTAAGTGTGGCATCCACTGGCTCTCTGCGCTTTCACTGGGAGCTGCAATCCTGAGCTGCTAGTGATCATCGGCCATCTTGGATCTCTCTCTAAAACAAAATTTTAAAAATCATTTGGAAATAAATATATCACTGTTTTTAGAAAAGAAAAAGTCAGCTTCTAACATTTGCAGGTCCTGTCAAGAAAGCAAATAGAGGTCTACATATAGCATGTCTACATATCTACATGTTACAAAATAGGTAACAAACTATTAAGTAAATATGTCCTTTCTAGGGCCAGGCACGGTGGCTCATGCCTGTAATCCCAGCACTTTGGGAGGCTGAGGCCGGTGAATCACAAGATCAGGAGATAGAGACCATCCTGGCTAACATGGTGAAACCCCATCTCTACCAAAAATACAAAAATTAGCTGGGTGTGGTAGTGGGCACCTATAATCCCAGCTACTTGGGAAGCTGAGGCAGCAGAATTCCTTGAACCCGGGAGGAGGAGGTTGTAGTGAGCCGAGATCACACCACTGTACTCCAGCCTGGCCTGGAAAAAAAAAAGTCCTATCTGTAAGGGCAATAAATCTTAAAAATAAAAGCTTAATTCTTGTTAAAAATAAGAGAAGAGATTTCCTTTCTTCACTTTTCTTAGAGCATTTACTTTAAAAAATGTGTATTTGTAAGTTCTTTCCCTGTCTCTTTGACATGTATGTAAATGTTTTTAGAGCTAAGTAAGTCTTCTGCTGTCTTCATGACCCAGGAATGTCTTTCTCAAGGACCCGGCAGCCATTGCTTTAGAACGTAACCATTGAGGGAGATAGCACCCCATCTCTCAGTTTCTGAGGGAGGGTAGGAGCCTAACTTTGGTGATTGCTTTCCCCCTGACTTGCTAAATTACCTTCTGTCATAAAGATAGGAGAAGCTTATTTTCTCTTTGTATAAAATCATTTAACTAATACAGATGGTTACTCCAATTACCAGGTGAATTTAGGATGAACTATGTGCTATCAATGGTACTATCAAATCCTATTATTTGAGAACTAATTTTTGTTTATCTTGGGAAAAGGTACATAATAGGTTGTATCTGCTTGGCTGTACTAAAGCCTGGAGTTTCTTTCTGTCTTTGTAATTCCTTAGCGGATTGCCTGTGATGTGCATTGCATTTTGGTTTAATAGTTTATTCAGTAATAAAACTATTTTCTCTACTACCTTTGTGAAGAGGGTTTCTGGGTTAGAAGATTTTGTTTAAAATTATATTTTCTCAACATATCCTTTTATCTTGACAAATATACAGTCCCAGTGAATTGGAAGATGGAATTTAAATGAAGAATTCTTAGACTCTCCAGAGTTCTTCATCAAAATATGGCATGGTAGAGAGAGCTGTCCCTGGTCCATGCCCTCACTTCATCTTCTCTTCCTACTGTGAGGGCCTCGTGCACACATGTGTGGCAACCCATTCTGCACATCCAACTCTATCCTCAACTCTCCCCCCCCGCAATTCAGCCCCACAAACATCTGCCCCTTGTCACCTCTTAGGGCTGGGGGTGTGCACACTCGTGGGGGTGCAGCTGCCCTTGAGAGAGCTGACTTGGGAAGGCACAATGCACAGGCTCTGGGACCCCGGACAGGATATTCCAGAGTCCCAGGTGCCTGAAACGCAATCTAATATTGTGGCCGAGGACTCAGGATAAGCATGCACTGTTGACGCTGAAAGCTCCTGGCCCTGTGCAGGGTGGGGTTGTCTATCATACAGAAGCAGGGGTATGACATTTCCCAACCCTTCAGCTCTCAGGTTGAATAATATATTCTGAGAGAGAAAGCATGAAATGAAAAGTATACCTAATTTCCTTTCATTTCCATTTTTGTTTATTTTTTATTTTGGGGGGGATGGGGTCCTGCTCTGTCACCTAGGCTGGAGTGCAGTGGTGTGATCACGGCTCACTGAGACCTCAACCACCTGGACTCAAGTGATCCTCCCACCTCAGCCTCCCGAGTAGCTGGGACCACCGAGCCTAGTTATCCTTTCACTTTTGGCCCCTACCTCAAAGATACCCACTGACTGTCAATAGTTTATTGTGTATCCCTCTTGGATGGTTAATTGTATGTGTCAACTTAACTGGGCCAATGGTGCCTAGATACTTAGTTAACACTATTATGGATGTTTTCTGTAAAGGTGTTTTTTGGGATGAGATTAGCATTTAAATTGGTGAACTGCAACTGTGAGTGTTCCTTGGAGGGAGGGCCTGCTCTTGTCTCCTCCCTTGGTAGGTAGTGATGGCCCCTCAAGAACTGTTGGTGGTGTTTGTTGACAACGACATCAAACTCTTCACAGACTGCAACACAGAAATCTTCCAGAAGATACTGGACATGAAGGGAGTGAAGAGGAGTAAGCAGAGCAGCATGCTGGAACTCCTGCACCTGCAGCTCCCCACGCTGCCCTTAGGGGCGGAAAGCTCCAGCTCACTGACCCTGAAGGCGCCAACACCAGAGCAGGAATCGTCAGGCATCCACAAACTCAGTAAAAAGAGACTGTAGGGCCGGGCGTGATGGCTCACGCCTATAATCCAAACACTTTGGGAGGCCGAGGAGGGCAGATTGCTTGAGGTCAGGAGTTTGATTCCAGCCTGGCCAACATGGTGAACATTTGTCTCCACTAAAAATAGAAAAATTAACCGAGCCTGGTGGCACATGCCGGTAGTCCCAGCTATTCGGGAGGCTGAGGCAGGAGAATCCCTCAAACCTGGGAGACCATCAGAGGTTGCAGTGAGCCGAGATCGTGCCTCTGTACTCCCAGAGCAAGACTCTGTTTTAAAAAAAATTAGAAAAAGAAAAAAAGAGAAGAGAAAAGAAAAATATCACTGTATTTTGGATGCTTTGGTCTACAATGAAACTTTAACTCTGGTTTGAAACACAGGAGACACACAATTCATGTGTATCTCTTTACCATGCACAAAATCTCAAATCATTATAATAAAGCTTATTTTCTCCAAAAATAGATAAAGCCCTTCGTAAAGTTTGTGGACTTCATCCAATCAACTGAAGTTCTCAGGAGAATGAATACTGACCATGCAAGAATTCCACCACCTTCTGGAATTCTGCCAGCAGGTGGCCTTTGATCTGGAGCTGCAGCTCTTGCCTGGGTGTCCAGCCTACCAGCCTCCCCCATCAGATTTTGAGCTTTCCAAGCCCTACAATCATGTGAGTCAATCCTTAAAATAAAGCTCTTTCTCTATGTATACACATCCTGTTTCTGTTTCTTTAGAAAACCTTAACTAACACACCTTCTCGTTTCTCTGGACGTTTTCAAATATACACATTCAAACATGAACACTCAAATAGGAGTCTATTACAACATGCTTTATTCATCTGGTGTTTTCTTTCTATGGCCGTGTCTGCAGTTTAACTGATATAATGCAATAAAGTGTTCAGCACTGTGCTTGGCAGTGTTAATGCATCATGGGTACGTGGAGCATGCAGGGCTAGCATCATCAGGCAAGTGTTTATTATCTCTTGATTCTAAGCTTTATTCAGTGGAGGGTACTTTTCCCCTGCTCCTAGATGGAAGCTCTGGGAGTCCCACAAATCTTCTGAACATCCTTAGTAATAAAAAGTCCTAAAGTCACTTTAAGTGGCAAACACAGTGTCAATTCAAAAATAAGAATATCCAAGACCAGATGAGAAAAAAACTTTGAACTTGATTTACAATTAAGCCTTTTACTTCTCCCCCATTCAGCTATAACCTGCTGGCGGTGGAAAGCCCACTGATAGGGAAGGTGAATTGGGTTCAAGTTATTCTTTTTCCATGTTATTTCTCCATCTTATCCTGCTGCCCCTCTTCTGGTATCTTCCATGGTCTCTGACACTTTCAGGGTTCAGCAGAGGGAAGGAGTAGTGGAAGGGAGTAGGAAAGTTATTTCATGATTGCCCAGTTTTGTGCTTTCTGAATCTGGCAGCTTTAAGAAGAGACTCTTTCTCTTATGGATGTTTGCATGGGTTCTTTGGTATAGCCTCCAAACACTTGGGACTTCCCACCTGTATTTCCCTTGACAAGAATAATGAGTTTGCTTCCAGCTGGCTGCCTTCCCATTCTGTGGTCCCTAGGAATACGTTGCTACCATTGCGTTCTGTCTGCTGAGACCTGTACACCCTTGGACAGGTCCCAAGAAGACCTCAGGCTGGTTGTCTCTCTCCTCCATGATCCACACCTGGCCCATGAAATTACTCAGGTCTTCTTGTCTCCATAAACTCTGGGAGTGCAGGCCACCCCCAACACAGACACTTCTTCAACTCGTTCATCAGTAGCTAGACAGCCTACCTCTCCTTGTAGATTTCTCAGATGGGATCAGATACAGTTCACTGTATCCTCCTTCTCCCCCAACTCCAGGGGGTCTTTATTTCATTCTCTGAGTAGTCTCACTAGAGTCCCTCTCCCTTAACTTGGATACACAAGGAGCACCCCCCCAAGGCCTTCCACCTTGATGGTACTCATAGTTTATCAGCAGCTTTTGGCAAAGAAGTATTTCTGGAATCCTCTTAATTTCCCATGAGTTTATTATTTTTTTGTCTTCAAATGGAATAAGATGCTTAAGAATTCAGTAACTGGTTCCTGGATTATTTCCAATGAAAATTAGATGAATATCTTACTTTGGTGTGGTATATTTACTGCATTTTGGTACCTTGGTTAAAACTTCCACTTTAGCATCCTGTTACATCAACTATTACTTTTATCATTGTTATTATTTTTTATCATCTACAAACATTAGTTTATAGTGTTCATAGTCTGAAAGTTATAATTTATTTAAATCTTCTTCCACAGATAGTCTTGATGTTTCTATTTTTTTTTAAATAAAAATAATGGGCAAAGATGTTGATATCATTTGGATGTCCTCTCCAAATCTCATGTTGAGATGTAATCCCCAGTGTTGGAGGTGGGGACTCGCGAGAGGTATTGGGTCATGAGGGCGAATCCTTCCTGGCTTGGTGCTATTCTTGAGATAGTGAGTTTTCATGAGATCTTGTTCAGTAAAAGTGTGTGGCACTCCCTAGCCCCACTCACTCTCTTCTTGTTTCGCCTCCTGCTATGTGGGATGCCTGTCTTCTCCCCTTTGCCTTCCACCATGATTGTAAGCTCCCTGAGGACCCCCAGAAGCAGATGCCAGTGCTGTGCTTCCTGTACAGCCAGTAGAACTGTGAGCCAATTAAACCTCTTTTCTTATAACTTACCCAATCTCAAGTATTCCTTTAGTGCAACACAAGAACGGCCTAATACAGATATGTTCAAGGATGTTTATCTTTCTGCACATGTTTGGAATTTCTGTAGATTAGATTCTTGGAAGTCATATTTCCAGGTCAAAGGTCAATTACAATTTAAAATTGGAATTGCTGCCCAATTTCCACTTTCATAACAATGATTTCTCATCTTGATAATATCAATATTTGCATTTTTACCAGTATTATGGATAAAGTCTTTTTCCTTCATGTTTTAATCTGCACTTGCTTGATTAGCAGAAGAGTCCATCATAGGCTGGGCGTGGTGGCTCACACCTGTAATCCCAGCACTTTGGGAGACCGGGGTGGGAGGATCACGAGGTCAAGAGATCGAGACCATCCTGGCCAACGTGGTGAAACCATGTCTCTACTAAAAATACAAAAAAATTAGCTGAGTGTGGTGGCGCCTGCCTGTAGTCCCAGCTACTCGGGAGGCTGAAGCAGGCGAATCACTTGAACCCAGGAGACGGAGATTGCAGTGAGCCAAGAACGCAGCACTGCACTACAGCCTGGGTGACAGTGGGAGACTCCATCTAAAAAAAAAAAGAGAGGAGTCCATCATCTTTATATATCTTTATTCCCCATCAATATTTCTTCTTTAGTGAATTTACTTTTCATTTTTTTTTTGTACTTATTTGTTTTTTTTTTTTCTTGTTGATTTCTAGGTACTTCTAGTATATTGTGGACACACGAGTCCAGTTCCATGGTTTTCAAATGGTGTTTCATGGAGCCCAAAGTTCTGTGGAGTTGTGTGAGATATGTTTGGCTGCACTTCCTTGGAAATTCAAAGCAGAACAGACAGGATTCTGGTTCCCTCAACCCATGCTTCATCCACAATAGCTCTCTTTTACCTCACTTAGAGATTAGAGAGCATTTATAAAATTATGTTTCAGCGAAAAAAAGGGTCTATTGCTAAATATAAGTATTTGAATCAGATCATTAAGTATCTTTATTGTTCTGAAGTACTATGATTTTTAGTTTGATTAATTCAAAAAATAATGCTGTAATTGCTCAGGAATAGAAAACAGATCCAGAATTGACAGATGATGCTGTGGTCTGAAGGTTTGTGTGCTCCCATAATTTATAGATTAAAACCTAATCCTTGGCCGGGCATGGTGGCTCATGCCTGTAATCCCAGCACTTTGGGAGGCCCAGGCAGGTGGATCACAAGGTCAAGAGATTGAGATTATCCTGGCCAACATGGTGAAACCCTGTCTCTACTAAAAATACAAAAATTAGATGAGTGTGGTGGTACACACCTGTAGTCCCAGCTACTTGGGAGGCTGAGGCAGAAGAATCGCACGAACCTGGGAGGCAAAGGTTACAGTGAGCCGCGATCACGCCACTGCACTCCAGCCTGGCAACAGAGCAAGACTCCATTAAAGTAAAACCCTAATCCTCAAGGTAAAAGTATTAGAAGGTAGGACTTTTTGGAAGTGATTAGCTCATGATGACTCTGGCCTAATTAACGGGATTAGTGCCCTTAAAAAAGACATCCCAGAGAGCTAGCTAGCCATATGAGGACACAGCAAGAAAGACCATCTATAAGGAATGGGCCCCCATCTGACAATGAATCTACTGGTGCCTTGATCTTGGACTTCCCAGACTCTAGAACTGTGAGAAATAAATGTTTGTGGTTTATAAGCCACCCAGTTTATGGTATTTTTGTTATAGCAACCTAAATAGACTAAGTCAGAGGATCATGTTTTTGAGAGCTTTATTTGTTTACTAAGTATTGTTATTGAGCACTTACCTACTTTGTGCTAGGCACTACACAAAGTGCTGATACATTTGTACCCAAAACGGACATGGCTCCTAATCTCTCAAACTATTGGTTGCTGAAGAAGACAGATAGTAAACAAGTAATTACAATAAAATATGTTGAAGGTTATGAAAGTCACATATGACATGTTATCCTAACCCAGTTTGAAGGGCAGTGATGAGGAAGTGATGTTCAACTGTAATCTGAAAATGACTATGAGCTAGAGAGTTGAAGGGAGGGAACTACAGATTGGGAGTGGACGAACAGTACACAGGACAATAAATAATTTAAGTAAATTTTTATTTTCTTGAAGTACAGATGCTTCTCAACTTATGATGGGGTTACATCTTAATAAACCCATTGTAAGGTAAAAATATTGCAAGATGGGAAATGCATCTGCTACACCTAATCTGCCAAGCATCATAGCTTGGCCTA
Source organism: Cheracebus regulus (assembly GCA_963574635.1). Taxonomy (NCBI): domain Eukaryota; kingdom Metazoa; phylum Chordata; class Mammalia; order Primates; family Pitheciidae; genus Cheracebus; species Cheracebus regulus. The sequence goes on along the minus strand of CAUYQU010048803.1, from coordinate 4,640 downwards.
GCATACCTAAAACATGCTCAGAAGACATGCATTAGCCTGCAGCTGGGCAAACTCATCTAACAAAAAGCCTATTTTATAATAAAGTGTTGAGTATCTCCTGTAGTTTATTGAATACCATACTGGAAGTGAAAAACAGAATAGTTTAAAGGGTACTTGAATATGGTTTCTATTGGATGTGTATTGCTTTTGCACCCTCATAAAGTAAAAAAAAAAAAAAAATCACAAGTAAAACTATGATGAGCTGTTGACTACTGATAGTTTTGCTTAACAACCAAGTCTTCAAATGAACAAATCTAGAAAGATTTTTACTTACTTTCATATGTGTGTGTGTATATATATATATTTATACTGAGTTGTCATTCTCCTCTATTTTCCTTCCACCCTCTTTTCTCTTTTTCTTGAGTAACTTACAAATAAAAATTATATTTCTAAGATGGAATATACCTAAATCAACAAGCTCTTTTAGGTGACAATTAAATGGGAATTTGAATGAGGAATGAGATTTTTGACAGAATTCCAATAACACAAAGAACCACTTGACTCGAATTCAACCAAAACAATAAATCCAGAATTTACAACTATTGTGAGACTTCAAACAGAAGTTAACATGCTGTAGGTTATTATATGAGTTTTGTTGGGCTTGCTCCAAAATGAATAGACAGAGCCCAAGAGAATCAGGTGGTTTTCACATGCGTATCACCGGTGTAGAGAACCAGAATTCAGCTTTAGAATTTTGCTGCTGGAAATATGTTTTTTATACAGGGTTAGAATATCCCTCAATCACCCTTATATCTTTCTCCTTCCTTTCATCATCAAACATTTAAATGTTTGATCTTGGGCTTCCAAACATTTAAGTGATAAGGAAAGGAAGAAGAATGATGTCTTTATTTTCTCATCACCACTCACTACTTACCCTCTTGCAACCTAGCTTTAGTTCCCATCCCTTTAAAGAAATTGCTTTCTTGATGTTCCTTGCTAATTTTTTTCTTTGACACAGGGTCTTGCTCTGTCACCGAGGCTGGAGTGTTGCAATCACAGCTCACTGCAGCCTCGACCTCTCAAGCTCACGTGATTTCCCTACTTCAGCCTCCTGAGTAGCTGGAACCACAGGTGTGTGCCACAATGCCCGGATAATTTATTTTTTATTTTTTGTAGTGATGGGGTCTCACCATGTTGCCCTGGCTGCACTGGTAACTTCTTAGTTGCCAAGCCACTAACTTTGGCTTTATTTTTCTAACCTGGAGTTTTCTCTAGTATTTGGTACCCTTGGTCTCCTGTTTTCTCCAAGCTCACTTGAAGGCCTTTGTTATGGTGATTTTCCTTCTTGTATGTCTCTGGCTTGTATCTTCTTTACCAATGTCCCTTCCTGTTTCCTCCCACTACAATAAGTGTACTACTGAGATTGTCTTTCTCTATTTGCTTTTCTCTCCCTCCTTATGGAGATGAGTCCAATATCTTTATGTCCAGACATGGTTGGGATTTGGTATAGCATTTGTTGTTTGCTTGACATCTCCGTCTGGTTACCTCCTCCCCAAACACAGCACCCAATGTGTGTCCTCTTTCTATGAGTGGCTTCAGTGTTCTCCAAATTACCCAGAGCTCAGAGTTATATTTGACTCCTCCTTCTTCTTGATCTCTTGAATCAGGGAAATCACTAAGTCTTCTTGCTTTTTCTCTTCACATTTCTCTCTTCTTTTTTTCTTTGCCTTCCATTAGCTAGGATACACATCCATCCCAGTTTGCTAAGGGCAGCTGGGATTTCCACCCAGCATTCCATTCTGCTTGCATGTTAATAAACTTGTATGCAGCTAGGCACAGTGGCTCATACCTGTAATCCCAGCAGTTTGGGAGGCTAAGGTGGACGGATTGCTTGAGCTCATGAGACAAGCCTGGGCAATGTGGCGACATTGTCTGGAGTGAATACCCTAGGTTCGTCATCTCACACCAAGGAAATCGAGTATGCAGACACACAAGAAATGGGTTTAAGAGCAGAGGTTTAATAGGCAAAAGAAAGAGAAAGGAGAATAGCTCTCTGTCTTGCAAGAGAGGGGGGTGCCTGAGTGAGACTTCCGGTTTTATGGTGAAGTGCATGGGGTTTTATAGACTGGCTTGAGAAAGCAGTGTCTGATTTACATATGGCCCAAAGATTGGTTGGACCAGGTGTGACGTTTACATAGCATGCAAAGAGGCTGGTCACCCCACAATGATCTTTTATTATGCAGGTGGGTTTTTACATGGCTGATGCCATGCTGTCTGCTCCTTACTGTACACGTGGTTGATAAAAGGGAAGATGGAGCTGCATGTTGAACATGCCTAGTCCCCAGGTAGCCCCTTTCCTATTGGCACAGCTGCCAGCGTTCACCCATGCAAGCTTCCAGCTTGCTTATCTATGTCTGCAGCTCCATTTTACAGGCTGCTCTTTGTTAGAAAAGAAGTGATTTGGGGGCTGCTTTTCATAAAAAGGGAAATCTTACTGAGGACTTCCTTACCCTCACTATTAAAAGGAGTTAAAAATAATTCCTTTTTAACTCCTATATCAGCAACATGGCAAAACCCCATTTTTACAAAAAATACAAAAATTAGCCAGGCCTGGTGGTGTGCACCTGTAGTCCCAGCTACTCAGGGGGCTGAGGTGGGAAGATCACTTGAGCCTGAGAGGAGGAGGTTGCAGTGAGCCCACATCACAGCACTGCACTCCAGCCTTGGCAGTAGAGCCAAACCTTGTCTCAATCAATCAATAATCAATATTAAAAAATAAAATTGTTTGCTTTTTCTCCTGTTGATCTGTCTATTGTCAGTTCACAGCAAATCTTCAGAGGGTGAAGGGGAAGCTTTTTATTCACTCCTATAGATTTGGCACAATTGGCAGGATATCCAAAACTGCTCTGTTCCTCTGGAAACTGCAGTTGTGAGAACCTAGAACCTGATAAGCTGACAAAAGGGTAAGAAATTCCTACAAGTCAGCTCCTTGGATCTGATTCCAGAGTGGATAGTAAAAATCACTCCCTGTCCCTTTCTTCTTTGCAAATTTAGAACAGTAGGAGAAAATCATTTGTACAGACTAGTTTGGGGTATAGCAACTCTGGTATATTTTTTTGGTATGAATACTCACATTGGATGATCTCTTTTCTCCCAGAAATGGTCTTTGTTTTCCTTTGTTTCTGTCTTGTGTGTTGTTTGTTGTAAAAAGGACAACCTTTTTATGGGTAGAACATGGACCTAAAGCCCTTATAAGCCCATTGTTTGAGCTGTCCTTATAGACTGATGAGTACATGGTTCTCACCAGACTGGCATACAAACTTTTCTGTGGGTCCCTGAAACAAAAAGCAAATAAGATACCTTGCTTGTCTTCCTTTGTATCTTGAGAGCCTGGCTTTGTGAACAAGTGGCAACCTCTCTTTCTTGTTCTTTGCCAGCTGGGAAGTACAATTGTCAGGTTCTGCCAAGTGGCCAGTCTGAAAAGACTGGGAACCCAAGACACAAAATGCTATTAAGCAGCATTCTCTTTGTCGAAATGTACGAAGCTCCCAGGGAAGTTTGTCTTAATAAATTCCATCCATAAGGGGCTTTTGTCATCTCTACCTCTGTTGTCTTGTTAGTGCTGGGAAAGTCCAATCATAGATGTGCCTATTCAGTGTCACAGATTAGTAGGTCTGTGACAAATGGCATTCCACATGTTTTGGAGAACGGGAAAGAACATTTGCAAATATTATTCTTAACTACCTGTGCTAACACAGGTCTTTACACTATCTTAATCTATTTTTGAAAGTGAATTTTGAGGGATCATAAGGGCTGCATCTTCTTCACCCTCCTCGGGAAAGCCTCTTGCTTTCATGCTAAAAATTTATTCTAAACCTAGAAAATCACTTCCTGGTCTTTCCATGAAGAGGCTTACTGAATTGAGCTGCTACTGGAATAAATACACCATTAGAGATCCTAACTGTCAATGACCAGATGATGGATTCTTTGAATTGAAATGACTTCTATGTTTGAAATATGTTCCCCTCCATTTAGTGGTCAGCAAATGAAAAATTACTGAGGGGAAATATCAGAGTTCTGACTATCATGTGAAGAACCTACTGAGATTTTTGATGACCCTGGGACACCTTGAAGAACACACAAAAGGCACCACTGACCCCCCTCTTTTGGGTCCTCTATTTTCCTCATGGAGCTCCAAAAGTCATGGGTGGTATTCCTCTCAGAGCTGATGTTTTACTCTCTTTTGCATTAAACTCCCTGATCTCTGGCTTTTAGGGATATCAAGGGTTACTTTAGAGTATGTCCAGTTCACATTCAAAAATTATTCTATGAAAAAGCATATGTTTCTAAAAATTATAAGATATGTATTCATAAAATGTTGGCACATGACAGTTCAAAATTGCTTGCTTCCTAGGTTTTTTTTATTTTTTTATTTTTTTATTTTTTTTTAGAGAGGGAAAGAAGTAGAATTAAAAAAAAGAAGGAAAGAGAAAGAGGGAGAGAGAACGAAAACCTTGTTCTATTGCTCAGGATTTCATTTAAATCTGTAAAATGCTTATGCAATTACTAAAAAGTGATTTATTTCCTATTATGTGATCACTTTTAGAATAGGTATAATATTGAAAAAATATATGTTTTATGGATATGGGGTGGTAGGTCCT